>VYXB01000609.1:325765-457155 GCA_013397135.1 Pachyramphus minor
CCCCGCCACCTTAGCTATATTTCTCTTGTTTTTCCAGTTGATTTCAACAGCTGCAAAATCTTGTACAAATGATGGTTTGGTTTAAGACACAAATACACACCTATTTTCTCTTATTACACTGTCAGGACGCTGTCAGTTACTTACACATTTAGTTCCACTGTCTCACCTTGGTTTTCACTGCAAACTTATGAGGTGGGAGTTTTGTTTCTCTTTAGCAGAGGAGCAAATAAAGTATAGAATGACAAACAGTCTCAACTCTATGAAAGTAGCTGCTTGACTGTTGCTGACATTCATTTGTACTATTTTTGGAGAGTACCTGTCAGACCGTAAAAAATACTGATAATACGAAGCCTCACTTTCTCTGCTCAGTTTCTGTGCATGTGCTGTTGTTCTAAGCAAGTCCTCATTTCTCTCCCCAGAGCAGCAACTGGGACCTGGTGGATTCAGTGCTCTTTTATTCTACAGCCCTGCTCATTGCTGTGCTGGTGTGTCAGCTCCAAGAGCCCCTATAGGCGGCATGACAAAACAGAGTTGGTGTCTTAAAATGCAGTGCATTGGCAACCTCAGTTTGCCTTTTAGGTGTTTAAGTCACACAGTTAACACTTCTGTAATTCACTTCTTTATCTAAATTGTTCAAATATAATTTTTTCCCCTGTATATATTGGAGCCTACTGAGGAAAATATAATTTGAGGTCTAAAATATTTGTTACTTTTAAGATACAATATTATTTTTGGCAATAAACAGTATGCTTCTGCTGTATTCAGTATACCAGAGGGAGCCCTCCTGTGGTTAATTTAATACCTATCAATTTTCAGGAATGTTACTAAACAGAGTATGTCTTACAGGATAAAATGGACTGGTTTCTATATTTAATTTTCTCCCCATTTAACTCTGAATTTGTAATGCATTTCAGCTAATGTGTGTAGTCATTTTGGATTAATCTAAATTAAAACACAGGGTCAAGAAACCTCTATGCATGACAGCAGTTGGACTTGCAGGAAGACTGCTGTGATGAGGGGGACTGCAGTGGAGTGCAAGGATGCTCACTGACTAGGGGGCATACCCCTCACTGGGACATGATGCTCAGTTCTTTCCTAAAATTACTTATCTCTCTCTGCTGGGAATTTTTCTCTTGTGTTTGACCCTGGAGAATTGCAGTGGCACTGTGGGTGCATCCTGGTCAGGAGCCAGACTGTGTGTACCATTCAGTGGAGATGCAACTGTGTGTGTAGGCAGGTGTCTGTTCACATAAAGAAAAACAATTCAGCTTTTCTTGTGTTTTTAATGCTTAGACAGGTAACTTATGGTCTTTGTCTAGCAATATGCTGATGCACACATTTATAGCAATTGACTTCAGCAAAACTGAGTGTATTGTAACTATTTGGTTGGATTTGGGCCAGAAGTAGGCACATTTGGCTACTTTAGATAAAAAGATTAACTCAAAGATCAACAAGTCAAATACAATGCAACTCAGGAATCCCAGACTAAAAATCCTACATGTATTGTCAATGTTCCTCATGGTGAAGAGACCAAATTACGCTGACTGAAAGAAATAGCAGTTTTTTAATGTTTCTTTAAAATGTGTAAAGGCTTTATGAGGGCATGGCAACTTTCTGAACCAACTCCTTACTGAGAATTCCAGTGTGTTGTAGTTTAACCCTGACAGGCAACTAAGCACCATACTACTGCTCGTTCACTACCGTCTTGGTGGGATGGGGGAGAGAATCCAAAGGGTAGAAATGAGAAAACTCATGGGTTAGGTAAATTCAGTTTAATAGGTAAAGAAAAAGTCCCCCTCACAAGGAAAACAAGGAAATAATTCACTACTTCCCAAGGGCAGGCAGGTGTTCAGCTATCTCTGGGAAAGCCGGACCCCATCACTTGTAACAGTTACTTGGGAAGAAAAATGCCATCATTTCTAATGTACCCGCTTCCTTCTTCTTCCCTCAGTTTTATTGCTGAGTCTGATGTCAAATGGTATGTCGGTCAAGTGGTTTCAGCTGTCCTAGCTGTGTCTCTTCCCAACATTTTTTTTTTTTATTTTTTTTTTTTTTTCACTGCCAGCCTCCTTGCTGGCAGGGCAGTATAAGAAGCAAAAAAGGCCTTGACTCTGTATAAAAACTGCTCAGCAACAACAAAAACATCCCTGTGTTACCAACACTGTTTCTAGCATAAATTCAAAACACAGCCTCATACCAGCTACTGTGAAGAAGATTAATTCTATCCCATTGAAAATCAGCACACAATGTAAACTGGTTTTTAAGGTCCAGCTCTGGTAGTGATTCATTGGTTTCAAGCTGATTTTGACAATTGTCACATTTGGAGGAGTTTCAGTGGATGATATGCTTGTCTGGGTAATTTTTTTTTCAAAATATGTCTTCAACAGAGAAATCTTTCCCTCTTCTTTATGAAAAACACCATGGGAGACACCTGCTTCTGGAGCTTTGCTCAAGAGGTAAAGAAGAGGAAGAAAATCTGTTGCAGGAATTTAACTGTTTCTGAATTTATCTTTCAAACTCTTTACCTTCATTTCCATAATTTTCACATATTTTTCTTCACTGAGAAGGTGACATGGCTCCAACTCTATGCAAACACTTGGTGATTCAAGTCACCTATTAAGTCACTGAACTAAGAACAATATACTAAGAGAATTGCAGGAAAATAAAATGTTGAGGTGTATGTCCAGCTAACACAGAAATATGTAGGCTAAAATATCCCACCCTTTTTTGGATGCTTGTACTCTGAAGGGTCGCAGCTGTCATGTTTCTGTTCAAAGTTGTGTTTCACAGGGAAAATTGTATCTTATGCTGTCGTTTTAAGGTCTCTTGGAAGATCTTATTGAAGGAATTTCCTATCATCTCTTTCTTCTGGTCTGTTTATTGAAGACCTGTGCCCTTAGGAAGCAGTCAGTAGTGGAATACGAGACTCATCTAGCCACATGTGGATTTAATAGATAACTACAGCATCCCTATCCCCACCATCACCTCCAGCTGTTGCTTACCATCAGATGTTTGGGTTTTTCAGCCAAATCTCTGATGACAGGACACAACGGTCTTTGACAGATGCTTCATTAGATCACTGGAAATCACCTCCAGTTTAAGCCTGTCTGCCAGAATTCTTCCTGAAGAAGTTGAAGAATATTTACGTGTTATTTTCAGGGCCATATGAGCAGTAACCCCCGTGAGAGCTGCAGCACCAAGGAGTTTGGAGATTGGTGCCATCTGGCAGTAGCATGAGCGTGCAGTACCATGACACTTGTGTCAGGTTTGTGCTGTCTAAGAGCTACCATGTCCAGTGCAGTTTCCTGTGCTTTGCCAGTTGTCGTTTTTTTGTTTGTTTCTTTTTAATGCCAAATTTACAGTGCAGATTTGACATAGTAGACTAGAAAATCTGGCCTTACAACCTAAATGTTTCATCAATCAGGAATAGACCATTGATTCTGTGCTTAAGAAGCAATGGCAATTTAACAGTTTACTTCTTCACTACACAGCAGTTTATGACAGCATACGATACTGCTAAGAGATTTAGCTAGGCAGAGTAATTATCTGAACTAGAATTTTGTCAGGACACCAGTGCTTTAGAAATTGGATTGCTCACTGAAGTGTATAAGTGTAGATTTATCAGACTAACTTAAGGTGCTCATTTGCTTAAAGAAGCATAATTTTTCATACTTGTACTTAAAATAGAAAACCAGATGAATTTATTTAGAAAATTTTAGCCTGTTTACTTATTGTTGCTCTCTGAAAATAGTTTTCTATATATTAAGTACCAGGAGAATGCAAACAAATATTTAGGACAAGTAAGAACATATTATAGCAGCCTATGACAAGTTCTGTTTATAGATAAAGGTGAGGAAGAGGAAGGACTCCTTGTGTCTCTGTTCAGAGCCAGTGCCTAGGAAATACAGGCCCTGCAATGTTATCAGCTCTACTACTGTGAGATAAATATTTTATCCTGTACGTTTTTGCCTCAATGTGATTAAAACCTTCCAACTTTGTATTATTTTCTGTCACTAGCAGTTTGTCTTTCTGTTTTGTCATCCAATACCTGTCATCCAATACCATTCAAAAGTTGTGCTTGTAATGTAACTTTTGGATAGTGCTGCTGAAACTTTATGTGGTTGTGTCCAAGCAGACAGGGTCAAACAGTGTGCTAGGGAGACATGCCCTAGACTAGGTCTGAGACATTCCCACCCACAAGAGTTAGCTCCAGCAGATATTGGCAACTGAAATCTCTTCTGCACAAATCAACTTCACCCTTGCAAAATTTTGCTGGTCCCTGACAAAGCCTGCACAGATGCAGCAGTAGTTTGCCAGAGCTAGATAACTTGAGACTGTAAATCATACCAAATCTTGTGCTTAACCACCATCCTTCAATGGTTCTCCAGTTCTGAATCATCTGTCTTGCACAGAATGTAATACATGGTATAATGCAATAGTTGACTTTTTAAAATACGTATTTATTCTTTTATACAAGAGCAAAGTGCCTAATGTGTTCTTTCAGTGAGGAAAGCCCTTTCATTTAAACATAGGAGCACACTTCCATCTCTTGTCTCTTCTTTTCCTTTTTATTTGTTTTTTTTGGGGGAACTCCCCCCCCATATTTCAGGTTCTTTAATGTTTTTGATGTCTCACTTGGCTGCTGAGTAAATTACTATATTACATTGAGTCATGGAAATTTTTAGATTGCTTTTTCTGTAGAGGGGTAGTTTCACATTAGCAGAGAATATGCATGTAAAAGACAAGTTAATGCCATCCTACAACCAATAAATTTCTGTTTTTCTCAGACTCTGATAAATGACTGCACTTTAAGTTGCATTTGTTATGGATACAAAATGAATGACAGGCGTGAACGGATGTTGTTTTTCCAAAATTGCTCAATATAAACTAAAGTGACAGTCAAATTGCTGATCAAATTTTGCAATTATAACACTAGTATAAAAATGTAAATTCAGAACTTTTATGATATTGCGCAACAAATTCTCCACTAAAGTTACAGAATCATTAAAGATACAACATACAAGGGCATAAAGAATACTTGGGATGGCTGTAAAAGTTAGCAGAAAACAAAAAAGAATTACATGCAAAAACCTCACAGCAGAATATTCCTGTAGTATATTTAACCTGTGTTTCACATCAGGTTAAATCTTTTTCAGCATAAGTGCATCCTTGACATAATTCCTAATAATGGTGAAGCAGTGGGAATTTCTTCAAGTGCATGGAGACACTCCTAACAATGGTTAGATTTTATTTTGAGCTATATTACAGGAGCTATATAGTGAGAAGAGCGTGGATTTTTCTCTTCATTCTTCCTAAAGTAGTCCATTTAAGAAATACAAGCTCAATGAAAGTGCAGCCAGAGTATATATGTCAACCTATGCTTTGCTAACATGAAAGTGAAGTTGCATTCACCTCCACCAACCACCTCTACTGATGGAATTCAAAAGCAAAATTGAAAGTTGCCATCTTCAGCAATGCAAATAGATATGCCATGTGAGTCCTCTTAGGAGGACAGGAAACTTCTGTAACTATGAGGGAAAACAGCAAAGCTGCAAAGAGGTGGGAAATAAATTTTACTGGAAACACAGCCTACAATTTCTGTGATCTTTCCTCTTCTTCCCTTTCTTCCAGAAACAAGAGGAGAGGGTGCACCTAGAACGGTAAAGATGGGGATGCTGAGACGTCGTTTAAACCATTCATACACAAAGCCTCGAGAGAAACTGTTTGACAAAGTGTTGTTATGAATGTGAGACTTACTTTCTATAAACTGAGGTGGTATCTCAGCATAATACTACTCAGAAATTCCAAGTGCCGTAGTGTGTGCTCTGACCCCACACATAGTAATAGTGTAGTAATGATTACGGTGTTTCTTTGAAGCAGCTTGAGTATGAACATGTGAGAGATATTTTTCTTTAAATACTCGAGACTCACAACAGATGCCTCCTTCAGAAGCAATGAAGAAAAATTGTATTTTATATTGGGAAAAAGGAAATGGAGATGGCATCATGCTAAGCAGCAACCTGCTTCTGCATCTGGAATAGATATGAATGACAAATGAACATGGGAGATCAAGGCCAGGACATACTTATTTACTGCCTGTGCACTTTGTAACCTCTTCCAAGACACAGGCCTTGGAAGAACTTGCCACTTTCTTGTGTTGTGGTAACGTTCGTTCTCCGACATACGAGAGTAAAATCTTACTGATTAAGCTTAGACCTAAAATTCCATGAGAAGTGAAACTCTTATTGAATGAATTTTAAAGAAATTGTTAGTAGAAGAGATTCTTCAGAGGTATTTATTAGTGTGGGCTATGAGTTTTTCCTTTTAATTATATATATACGCATATACCTACAGGTGTGTATAATTGTTTATGGGCAGGAGGGGGTGAGGAGACCATCTTTGCTCCATCTTTGCTTCCTACAGGGAGAGGGAATTTATTTTTCTTAATGTAACATGCCAACAGTATTACAAGGAATGGAACAATTATGTGAGACACTATGTAAATACATGGAGAAGCATATGTTCATGAGTATGAATTTGGTACCATCTAAGTGTCTTTGGCATTTTCAAGATTTTTTTAATAATTTTGGATTTTTTCTTTTGTTTTTGTGTCTTGTCCCTCTTTAAGCACAGATTGTATGTGAGCTGACTTTTGTTTTTGAACAGCGATAACTTTCAACAATCTACTGAATGTTTTTTCCATCTCTAAATCTTGAAATACGTAGGGAATAATGATGTTGTCTCATGTAATTTATGCCTTTGTTTATTTCCAGTCTTTTCTGTTAGTCATTTCTACTCTTTAGACAGTGGACTGCCATATTTTTTTAGGAGACCATACACAAGGTTGTTCAAAAACACTTGCCCAACGCTGCTGTCCTCACAATACACTTCGCTAACCTGCTGTTCTCCTGACATCTGTGATCTAAAATAAACAACTGACCTTCTCTTCCATTCAGTAACCTCCTTCATATTGCAGATTAATCTCTAGTTTACTGATCTGGTTGTTTGAAAGGCTGGCTACTCTCTTTTAATGATAGCAGAGAATGAGAAGCTGCCGGAATGCTAGGATGGAAGTGACAGGAAGGAAACATGAAAGTCAGAAAAATGTATGCCCAGGAGAATAATAAGAAGAATACATCCCATCAAATATATTTCTTGAACCTCTGAGTCATGTTGCTTTTGTGCTTTCTTTTTCATGTGCTCTAATCTGCATGTCAGGCATGTTTTGTTATCATATTATTATTTTTTTAAATGTATGCTAACTGCAACCTTGCTTCTCTCTTCTAATTTATTATAGCATATTAGTAAAGCTGCTTTGGAATACCCTGGATTAATGATGCATTTAAACTGTTTTAAAATGACCCTGGGCTAGGTCAATTATTGAAGTAATGCCAGTGAGGAATATTTTATTTTGATTGCAGTAAACTCTTAGTTTTATGTTAACTGCATCATACAAACATGACCTGTGGGTTTTTTATGTTGTAGTGAATTGAAAATGTGTGAATAAAGAATGCTTTATATTTTTATGTAGCAAACTAAGGCTGTTTCTTTAGAGGAGACGCTATTATCTTGTTTTCTTGTGTTGTATTGTATGTGGGGTAACCATTTTGTGCAAGTGCTCTCAGAAAACAGAGTTGCCTTTTGGATATAAAGGGAAGACATAGTGAGGTGTGGGTGCTGCTTATGGCATGTTAGTTGTCAGTGCAATCGCCCGTTCTGTATCCCAAGTTTACACAGACCCATACTACTACATCTGTACTCTCCCTTTCTCTGCAGCCTGAAGGCTGGAAGATCTGAGTAGTGCAGCATATTATTGTTATTTGTGGTGCAAGGTGGGAGAATCCTGTGATACAGTTCATTTCTCAAAACTTCATTTGTAAAAGCAGTGCTTTTATATTATTTTCTTGTGAAATGCTCATCCTTAATTATTGCAATATTCAATATTTTTGGAAGTGTAAAGTCTTATTTGCTCTGTTCTTCTTTAAAATTGAGCTGGAATGAGGGCTTATTATATATTTTTCAAAATGCAGGGATATGGTTTTTCACATCCCAAATATGTCTCTCTGTTTTAATGTAATCTGCTTTTTTGTACAAAACTGCACTATAATTGCTGTATTAGAGTCTAAGATTACAGGCAGCTCATAGTGCAAATTTAAAAAAACAAACAAAAATCAGCTCAGTATAACAAAATTTAGTAACACAGTCTTATGTCAGTAAAACTGGAATTGACCATTCTTCAATGCCATTTGACTTAACAGGTGTGGCAGTGCTTTGGAAGTTTGAGTAACTTGTTACATTTTACAAGTAGCTTTAGGCCGTGGCTGTAGTTTTTTGTTAAAAAGCTCTTCTGGAAGAGGAGCTGAAAACGGACTCCAGTCATGGCCTTAAAGTGCACCTATATAGAATTTATAGAAATTTGCTTAAAAGAAACAGAATATGCGCTTTACCAGAACAATGTTTTCAAATAATTTAGAGGTTTATTAACTATCTAAAGATAGATAAAAATAGGTTTTTTAAAATAAAGGTGATTTGGCAGTGACTGTTCAAGAGATCAGCAGAGATTTTCAAAATCAAGCCACTTGCAAGACAAAAGAAAATGTAAAACAAGACCAGAAAGATTAATTCCGTTTGCTTTAGAAGAATCATGGGAAGGAAAATAAAAACCTTTTTATGTTTTTGGGTTGTTTTTAGTCTGAGGTACATCCCAGGTGCTTGAAAACTAAGATGTTCCATGCCTAGGAAACAAAGGCATAAACAAGTGATCTGTGTATTCAGTGGCCGGTGTTTGGAAGATTCATTGTAATGGACAGAGTTTGTGTAATGGAATAGAGAGAAAACAAGGAAATGGGAAATTTGGGGTAGAATATAAGCAGAATTTTGCTGCTGTATTCCAGGATCTCTCCATATAATCTTCTGTCTTTGTCTAGCTCTCTGAAGAAAAATGTGGATAAATTATAAAATAATGTATATGGGGAAGTAAATAATCGTAGGTTTACATATGCAGCAATAACTTTTGACACAGTAATTGCTACTCAGGAAGGAGCTCTGGATGCCTATATTAGTTTTATGAAAATGTTAGCTTTCATTTCCAAGAGAATAGTGTTATAACTGCTGCGTAAATTCACTGTGTACTCTCAAATACTGTATACAGTTCTTGTGCAATCATAATCATCACAGATGGCGTAGGACAGATACCTATTAAGGGTGAGTGAATTAAGTAAAGGCTTCATTGTTGAGAGACTGATGAGAAGACTGGGACTGTGATAGAGGTACCTTGGAAGAGAGTCACATGGAAAAAATATGCAGGAATCAGTTTATTGACTCTCTCATTAGACATAATAGCATCAAATTAAATACTATACCTCTTTCAAAACAAATGGCAAGTACAGGTCTGTGTACAATAGGTTATTAAGCTGTGGAGCATTCTGAACCAAGCATTGTGGATATTAAAAGCTTGCATGGCTTCAAGAAACAATTGAATACATTCATGGAGGAAATATACATTAGGGATAAAGTCATTGTCTGATTTGCAATGTCCTTGAACCATCAGTTGCTGGAGGCCAGAAGGGTATTATAGGGAAGTGAAGTTGTTTGTTTGCCATGTATTTATATCTGTCTTTAGGATTTGCTGTCAGAAACAAATAGTTAGCTAGATGGACCTTTTTGTATGATTTATAAAAGTCATTCTTAAACTAATAATGTGTAAGTTGAAGTCATCCATAGTAGTTGCTAATACGAAATCAAGTTGTGGGACAGGAGATGATTTTGAATGAGTTTCTTGATGACAGAGACTCTTCTGGTGAGCCAAAAGGAGTAATATTGCCAGATGGATTCAGTGTTGCTGCTCCACAATGAATTTGAGGGGTGGCATATGGAGAAAGCAGGTGCCCTAGACTAAGTATAACTGTAACAATATGCATTTTCCTATTATAAATGCATATCTTGGCATATGAATTAATATTTGAGGGAGACTAAAGAAACAATTTCAGAATTCTAAACTTTAATCAATACTTACAGGGGCACTGATTCTCCAACTCTCCATCCTCTATTTACGTGCTAGTAGTAGGAACCTAGAGTCTTCTGTGTAGTTAGTTTGCTTTTAATTTTTATGTATCTTTATCTTAAATAATGTTAAATTTTTCCTCCTGAGGATAAAATATTGAACATGGACATACTGAATATGGTAAAGTGTCATAAGGAGCATCTTCAGTCTGAGATGATGATATTGTTCAGTATATGTGAAACAGCTTGGAGGGGTTATGGTTTTTGATGTGAGGGTTTTTTTAATATTGAAGGAAAATATTTTCTTAAATTGATACCTTGCATATAAAGAGGAGATTATGACCTTAAACTATTCCAGTTACTCTGTGGAATATCTGCAAAGCTATACATTCATTATGCTGTAATCTGAACTCTTGAGTACATATGAAGGTGATGGTTTGCTATTTTCAAATGGTTCCCATTTTCCTAGTATTGAACTTTGTTTGATACCAAGGCTGTATTTTTGATTTCAACGTGAATAAAATCTACCACAGGAATGTGTGTCTTAACCATCTAGGACTAAAGAAAATATTTTTTCTCCCCCCTGCCTCAGAGGAGGTTGCTTACAAGAAACCTTATTCATTAGGTTTTTATAAGCTGCGCTCATTAGGGATTTGTCAGGTTCTTACCAGAACATCACTTACTAGTTTGCTGACAGTAACTGGTGAAGATGAAAGCTCATCTCTTTTGTCCTTTTTCCTTTTTTTTTTTTTTTTTAAATGTGAATAGCATAATGGGAAGTTACTAATGCAAAGCAGCACATCTAAGAGGGAAAAGGTATATTTAAAGAATGACAGTATTGTTTAGGTTGGAAAAAACCTTTAAGGTCATTAAGTCCAACCATTAACACTGCCAAGTCCACCACTAAGCCGTGTCCCTAAGTGTCACATCTACATGTCGTAAATACTTCCAGGATGGTGACTCCCGATGTCCCTGAGCAGCCTGTTCCAATGCTTGGTAACCTTTTAAGTGCAGAAATTTTTCCTAATATCCAATCTAAACCTTCCCTGGTGCAACTTGAGGTCGTTTCCTTTTGTCAAAGGAAAAGACTGTAACTCCCACTTGTTAGCTGGAAGAAGAGGCTGAATCCGTCTTGTCTACAGCCTCCTTTCATGCAGTTGTAGAGGCGATAAGGTGTCCTCTCAGCCTCCTCTTCTCCAGGCTAAACAACCCCAGCTTTCTCAGCTGCTCCTCAGAAGACTTGTGCTCCAGACCCTTCACTGGCTTCATTGCCCGTCTCTGCTCACACTTCAGCATCTCAGTGACTTTCCTGGAGCAGAAGGTGCAGCCTCACCAGTGCCCCGGTCCTATTGGCCACACTGTTTCTAATAAAAGCCAGATGCCATTGGCTTTCTTGGCCACCTGGCCACAGTGGTGGCTCATGTTTGGCTAGCTGTCAACCAGCACCCCCAAATCCTTTTCCACTGGGCAGCTTTTCAGCCACTTTTCCCCAAGCCTCTAGCGATGCATGGGGTATTTGTGACCCAAGTGCAGTACTCTGCAATCTCCTGGAATTTAGTTTTAGAATTATAGAAAGGAATGGGTTGGAACGGACCTTAAAGATCATCTAGTTCCAATCCCACTACCATGGGCAGGGATATCTTCCACTAGACCAGGTTGCTTGGAGCTTCATCCAACCTGACCTTGAGCACTTGGGATGGAGCATCCTCACTGTGAAGAATTTTTTCCTTATATCTGTTGTGATTTAACAGTTGCCAGCAACTAAGAACCACACAGCTTCTTGCTAACTCCCCTCTCGATGGGATGGGGAAGAGAATTGGGTGAGTAAAGGGGAGAAAATTCAAGGATCAAGACAAAGACGTTTATGAAATAAAGCAAGAGCTGTACATGCAAGTAAAGCAAAACAAAGAAAACACCTTGACTCAGTGTAAGCACTGAGTAGCAATAATGAAAACATCCCTGTGTTATCAATGCTGTTTCCAGCACAAATCCAAAACATAGCCCCATACCAGCCACTATGAATAAAGTTAATTCTATCCCAGCTGAAACAAAGACATGCCTAATCTAAAATCTGTCCTCTTTGAGTTTATAATCATTATCCCTTGTCCTATCACTGTGTGTCCTTGCAGAAATCCCCTTTCAGCTCTCTTGTAGACCCCCTTTATATAGTGGAAGATGCTATAAGGCCTCCCCAGAGACTTTGTCAAGGCTGAATAACCTCAGTTCTCTCATCCTGTCTTTATAGGAGAGGTACTCCAGCCTATGATCATCTTTATGGCCCTCCTTTGGACTCCAAGAAGTTTATGTCCTTCTTGTGTTGGGGGTCCCAGAGTGCTCCACCTGGGGTTTCATAAGACTAGAGTAGACAGGCAGAATTGCCTCTGAGCTGCTGGCCGGGATTCTTGTGAGGCATCCCAGGATGTGGTTGGCTTTTTAGGCTGCAGGGGCACACTACTGGGTCATGTTAGGCTTCTTGTCAACCGGCATCTCCAGGGCTGCTGTCAGTTGATTCTCTGCCCCGCCTGTATTTGTACTTGGGATTGCTTTCAGAGTCCCTCTGGATGGCAGGGTCCCTTCCTTCCAGTGTGTCAGCTGCACCACACAGGTTGTTGGTGGTGACAAACTTGCCAAGGGCGCGCTCAGAGGGTGCGCTCAGGCCCACTGTCCTTATTGCATACAAAGATGTTAAATGGCACCTGTCCTGTTAGTGACCCCCGAGGAACACTGCTCATCACCAGTCTCTGCTTGAACATTGAACTATTGACCACAACTCTTTGAATACATCCATCCATCCAATTCCTTATCTGCTGAGTGTTCCAACCATCAAATCTGTATCTCTCCAGTTTAGAGCCAACAGTTTCATGCAGGACAATGTGAAATGCTTTGCACAAGTCTAGGTCTTCCTGAACCATTGCATAGTTATTTGCTAAAGCCGGCTCCTGCAGTGCACTTTTACACATGATATAGAAATTTGTTTAATTTCTCTCTTTCTTAAATACATGATTACTGTGTAGTCCTAGCTCTTACGTACAAAGTTGCAATATGATCCAGTGAACTATACTATTGACCAGGTGTTAGAACTTGAATTTAAGAATTACGCAAGCTCTTGTAGCAAAACAGTAGAATTTTCAAAAAAATAGACTTTATTGCCATAATCCTCATTACTGGAGTAAAGCTCCTGTTGCCTTCAATGGGAGCTGAGTTTTGTAATCAGTGCTGTCAGTCACCATCTGTACTGGCAGAATCTTGCCATAACGAGAGTCCGTCCTTTCTGGGATGCCATCTGTCAGGCAGTTTCTTTTGACTTGTTTCTAGCATCAACCTTTATACCTTCTTTCATGTTCTCTTTTGTGCTCCAAGCAACCTCTCAAATCTTCATTCTCCCCGCTGTTTTCAAAATATGTTTTTGAACACTGATGAACACCATGAAGTACCCTAACAATAATGTCTATTAACAAACTCTGGGCAAAATCACAGTCATCTGAAGAAAATTTGTCAGGAGGCTAAGGTGTAGGAGTTGATCCCAAACCGTTTTCTCATCCCTATAAGTCGTATTTCAAAGCTGTGTCTGAGGGAGAAGTTTGAACCACTGAGTACTTTGAGTCTTTGCTGTGGATAAAAGAAATTGGTTAGTGTGACAGTTAACCTAATAATAGCTTACAAAAGTATCAGCTCTTAGAGGTTTAAAAATAAGATCAAGTAGTATTAATCTAATGGTGTAACTGTTTCTGAAAGGCTTTTACTCAGTAAAGCCAGATTTATGAAGTCTTAAATAAAATGTAGTTTTGAGCTGATGGTTGCTAACAGTCTTGCACACAGTGCTTTCACCCAGTTATAGTTCAATGCCATCAATTTATTTGGCACTTCATAAGCAAACAGAATGAAAAGTGTGAACCTAAAACCTTCCAGTTTGAAAGGGAGAACAAAGCATAAGAATATATAAGAAATAATAATTACATAAGGGGTGCGTCTTCTTAATAAAGGAGTTAGCATGTGGTTTAATGAGTTTTAAATATAATTCACACATGATATTCACTGGAATTCATGCATGGAGGAGATGTGTATGTTTCAAAGAGATAGAAGAAGCAGTTACTTTTATAGTAGTAGCCCTTTTTGGGGTGTGTTTGTGTATATATATGTGTGTGTGTGTGTGTATAAACCCCCCACCAAAGTCTCTCACCTTGTGGTCTACTTGTAGATAGCCTACATGTAGAAACAGTCCAAGGCAGTGGCTATGTTCCTACTGTACTCATTCTCGGAGGAGTAGCCCTGGCTATTTCAGTGGTTAGAAAATGTGCAACAGATAATTATGTAACAAATAATTCAAATAGATTTTACAGGATCAAGGCTTGCCAGAACATTACGATTTGCTCATGGTTATTTTGCGTAAAAATTAAGAGTGGAAAACTGTGTTGCAAAAGTGTAACTACATTGCAGTCTGATTAAAAACTGACATGCAATATCTGTAGATACTTTCATTTGTTTAAATGTATTGAAATGAGAATAAGCAAATATTCTTTCTGAGGAGCTAAGGTAAGGCACCTTCCTTTTGCCAAACATGAAATCCACTCCTTGCTGGGAAGTGGTATGGATGACTGAATATTGTCCTATCTGCAGCTGACTGAGACTCTTCAGTCTCTCCATTTACGGTGTCTAGCTTATTACATTGTGAGATTAGGTTCCCTTATTTTTAAGATGCGGCTAGGAAATCTTCTGGAACACAGTTCTCAGTTGACAGATGACCAATAATTACAGTGTGACTGATGTTACTGCTCAACTTTACCTTACAATGGTTTCTTGAAGGCTCTTTCCTCTCTGGTACATGCTGAAGAGAACTGTGCAAGCTTTTTTTGTCCTAGGATAAGATAGTTGTGTTTGTCTTTCACCTCCAGCTGTATGGTGTTATTATTGTACTGTTTTTCCTTGAGGGGAAAATAAAGAAATTACTCTGACAGAAAACTTAGAGAGGTTTTTCACCCAGATTAGTGACGCACTTAAGTATTTTTCCGTCTTAGAATAAACCTTTAAGGTTCATAAGCAATCAGTGTGAACTACTTCTGTCATGAAAAACTGTCCATTTCCTTCATTACCCTCTTTTTTCTAGGCAGACAAATAGATATGGGGGAAAAAAAGTATCATTTAAAATTTACTACCAAATTTACTTGGAATGTGTTTCTGTGGAATAATAGTAGGCGGCAGCAAGCGTGAGAAATCTGGCTGCAGAACATCAGTTTTCAGTAGCTCTGATAGGTTCCCACACTCATATTTTTCAAGGCAAAGCTCCAGAAGCTCCTAATTTGGCTTTTTTGCAGTCTGTTTTGGAAATTTTCTGATTCAGTTCAAGCACTCTTAGCTGAAATGGGGGAAAAAATTAAGCCTGTGAAACAACCACTGTCCAGTTGTCACCTAGCTGCCTCCCTATGCCCAGTTAAATTCCACAGTGGGATGACAGCCCTCACTCAAGTGGCCTGTGAGCTTGTAATGTCATAAGCTATGTAGAAGGAACACATATATGACTAGGTTTTCTTTCCAGGTGTTGAAATGTATACAGTTAAATTGCTGCTTGAAATTGTAATAAAGCAATGCATGGGAGTTTTTCACATGCACCACAAATGTTTGGAGTCACTTCAAACCTTGTTGGATGTCTCTGTCTTGAGTGATCTCTTGAAGTGATTTTATCAGGGTGGGGGGCTTCCATTGGGCCACTTTGGGGACACAATTCTGTCATTTTATCAGTTCTCTTGGACCAGGCGCTGAGCAGTTAAAAACCGTGAATCAGTCTTCCTGAAAAAGCAGCTGATTTCAAACACCTTCTGTTGGTTATCTTTTGTTTAAAACTATTTGCCTTCTTCACTTTTTTTACAAAGAATAATCACAGTATATTTGCAAAATATGAACTCCTATGTTGGGTAAATTGGTTTTTATATCTGTGTTATCAGTATCAGCCCCTCTCAGCCCTGTCTAGTAAGAATGTTAGGCAGGATTATGGTTTTTTTTTCTTGTGGTAGATGGTTAAGGAATATCATGTTCACAGGGAAAATTATTTCTTTCTAATCCTTGTCAGTTGGCTTATTTCCTGTAGTCTGAAGACATATATCCCATATTGTAGTTCATACAGTACTTCATTTTAGCTGACTTCAAATTTTGTTCATTACTGACTCCCAGGTTGGGAACCTTATTATTCCTTATTGTCTGCACTTCGACAAAGTTAGTCAAGATACCATCATTCTAACAGAAAACTGTGACTGATTGCTTTAAAAATAAATGATACTTGCACTGACACAAGAGAGCAAAAAAGATTCATTTAAACTCATGTTGGAAAGCTCTCATCAGTCTTTTCCCATTGCATTTGACATTGCCTGAAAGACTGTTATGTATTATGTTTATTTTAGGAGACTATTGTTCTCTTTTTACCTACTCGACAAGTTGAGCAAAGCAATAATGCTTTCAAACAGAATTTAAATTTACAGAAGGAAAACATTGCATCTTTCTGTTGAAATAAGTGGCTATTTAATGAAATATCTCTTTAAAAAAAAGTTTGAGTTTTGCAGGGAAGAAAAAACCCCAAAGCATAAGGAGAATCATAGGCTGCTTTAGGGCATATGGGTTGAAAACCTGTGTGCCTTTTTTCAAGATTGTAATAACCTTTGTGAGACCTTCAGCACCTCATGCTCATCTTAATAATTTCTTTTGAAGTGCTGAAAAGGCAAACTAGTTTCATGTAGTTTACTTTTTGCCCCAGGATTGACCTACTCTTTGCAATGTCCTGCTCATGTACGGAGCTCATGTAAAGCTAACATACTGTATAACACATAACAGACGAACTGCTGGAAGGAGTCCAGAGGAGGGCCACTAAGTTGATCACAGGGCTGGAACACCTCTCCTGCGAAGACAGGATGAGAGTTAGTGTCTCTTCACCTGTTCCCCTGGAGAAGAGAAAGCTTCAGGGAGACCTTAGAGTGGCTTTCCAGTACTTTAAGAGGGCCTACGAGGGAGCTGGAGAGGGACTTTTCGCAACGGTGTGTAACAATAGGACAAAGGGGAGTGGCTTTAAACTGAATATTAAATATTAGGAAGAAATTCTTTCCTATAAGGGTGGTTAGGCAGTAGAACATGTTGCCCGGAGAAGCTGTGAACTCTCCATCCCTGGAGTTGTTTAAGGTCAGGCAGGATCTGTCTCTGAGGAACCTGGTGTAGTGGGAGATGTTCCTGCCCATGGCAGGGGAGTTGGAACTAGGTCATGATCTTTGAGGTCCTTTCCAACCCAAACTATTCTATGATGGTATGATAATCATGATAAAAAAGTTGGAAAGGCAAATACCCTTTCACAGTTAAATGGTTAGAGTAAATGAATATTTCAATTCCTTTTTAAGGCATTTAATAAAAGCCAATAAGAAAATGACAAATTATTTTGGTTATATCATAGACCAAAGCTAAAATACAAGTAGTTTCAATTAAAGTGTATTTAAATACACAGGAAAAAGAATATGGTTTAATCAGACAAATTGTAAAATGACAAGTTTCCTGTATTTTCCAAATTGGTAAACAGATTTCAGGGAAAGCTACACATTTTGCATGTGTTTGCCTTGATTTCTTTGTCCTCTATGTTTCAATAACTGGTTATTTTGCAGGAAAAAAATATGCATTAGCTGTTGCGGTGGCCTTGTTTCTCTTTTCAGTAAACTTTAAATGGACTACAGGGTTGTGGTTTCCAGGGTAGATGACTTCACCTTTGCAATCCCTTCATTTCAGCCCTCAAGACTGACTTTTGGTCGGGTGAACAGAATACATCATCCCTAAAATTTACCTGTAAAACACACCATACTTCTCCTCTTACCCGTTAGTATCAGGGCATCATGACTTGCCTTCACCTGAAATGAAGGTTTGTAGGGAGAAGGAGGTTGGTGAGTAAATAAAAATTCAGAAAGTAAAACTGTCATTATATATTCTACATTGCTGAAACAGCTAACACATTAGAACAGCTGCCAAATTAGCTGTAATGAACATCCACACAATAGAAAGCACTCTGCATACTGATGAAGTTGTGATTAACACCTATTAACAGCATGGATTTTGTCAATGAAAAAGTAAAGATGATTCAGTGCAATACTCAGAAAGAATTGCTGTCTGTGAACTTTCCTGATTTTGGGCATAGTATTTTTTAGATTGTTGTTGGAAATCTGCTAATGGTTTGAAAACATGCCTTGAAAAACGGTGTTCATAACTACTAAGAAAAGGAAATGTATTGCAAAAATGATGCTTTAATGGGTCATCTTTCTGGTTCTTTCTCCCACCGCCATCCTGTCCCCACTTCTGACTACATTAAACAATCAGAATTTTTTTTTAGGCATGTCAGTTCTCAAGTTTCCTTGGAACTTCTGTCCAGATTGTTTCTTTCTCCTTTTCCGTATTTTATTCTGCATCAAATTTGCTGTGGTAACCTGAGGTGGAAGTATACAATATTTAATCCCCCTGGAATAATGAGGCTTCTTTGTAGAATAATTAGTAGAAGCAGCATATCAAGAAAATGTGATTTGCTTATGCTCTATTTTTAATGCCTGGAAAATCTCAGGAGATAAGTACGGACATTGAATAGTGTATATTAATTATTTCTCAAGTTGGACTTATCTTGGGACAGGTTTTTGTGCAATAGTAGGTATCAACAAAGCCTGTCTTAAAACACTTTCAGTCCATTCTACTGAGACATCCTGTGTCAAGAGTTCCTGGTTTGTTCTCTTTCTGCAGTGTATTTTGTCAGATACTTTTTTAGACTAATTCATTGACAAAATGGGCTTGTCAAATCTCATCATGATTTAGAAAAGGAATAAATTTAGTAATTGTTATTTGAAGATTAGTCAGTCTCTGTGATAGTCTACTGTGTTCTGCCAGCAGAGTAATATCATTAGCCAAATTTGGTCCTTGTTTCATCTGTGTAATCCCCATCGATGCTAACAGACGCATACAGCTGTAGCTAAGAAGAACAACTTGAGCCAGAAAATATAAAACCAGAAGTAATATGCAGAGAACTCTAATGGCTGTGGGTTTTTTCATCATTAAAGACTATGTAAATTCTAAACAGTTGTGGGGGGTTCAGTTGATTTAAGAATACGGCAACTGAGATAAAAAATTTGCTGTGCCTTTTTTTTCTGGTGACTTGACAACTGGAAGAACTCATGTGCAGCTCTGATAAGACATTGGAGATAATTAACTTGGGATTTTGAGCTTTTTTAGTGGATATATCTGTCACTAACTTTGAAGCTTGGAAACTGGAAAAATGTGGTTTATTAGTTTGGAAATATCTAAAATGTTTACCAGGGACAGGGAAGAACTGAGACTGAGACTAAGTTATTAGATAAAATTGTATTGATGTAGTCCTTATATTCTTTTATAGATAGATATTTCAAAGGTACAGAGGAAAATTATTCCCTGAAGTCAATAGGCACCCACATTAAAGGAAGACAAGTTGAAATTTTTATATGTCCAGAGTTGTTCTATGAAAATAAAGGATGATGTTTTTAGGGCTACTAGAATTCTTTAAACCTTGAAGGTCTGTATTTTATATGTGTACAACCCCTTAAAGAGGCAAAGAGCATAATGTGGGGCACTTAAGATCACCTAGCAGTGTAACTTCTGTTTTCAATGCTACTGGGGCATAACACATAGTCTGAAATACATAGAATCTGCTGCCTCTTGTTTATATGAGATTTGGTTCCCTTGCACCAGATGCAAGGTCCTGTCCTTGGACCATGATGACCCCTAAGGCCTCGGTAACTTGAACCCCTTGGAGATTTTCTCAGGTTATGCAGGGAGAAAATTTGAAGAGCACTGGTGAGGCCACACCTCGAATCCTGTGTTCAGTTTTGGGCTCCTTACTACAAAAAAAAAAGATGTTAAGGCACTGGGGTGTGTACAGAAAAGGGCAAGAGAGCTGGTGAAGTGTCTGGAGCACAAGTCTTGGGTGGAATGGCTGAGGGAGCTGGAGAAAAGGAGGTTGAGGGGAGACCACACTGTTTGGTGGGTATGGTAACCACCCGCAGAGTTGCAAGGCTTTTGTCTGTAGCTAGGGCTGCCTGTCCCCTGAGGCAAATTAATCTCTGAGCAGTGCCCTGTGCTTTAGCTGCTATGCTTATGTCATTAACCTACAGTGGGAACAGTTTCAGAAATTGAATAGGCGTGATTCGCATCTTCGACATAGCTGGTTTGGTAGTATTTGAATGAACAACCTTAAAGTGTCATAATTTCTACAATTATATACATTGGCATGTAGTAAAGTTTCAGACCTAGCATAGAAAGCTAATGTCTCATCAAGGTTACTGTTTAAGTTTACTGTTTTCTACTCAGAATCAGAATTACATGCAATAAAGTACTTGTTTGGAAAATAATGTAAAACAGTGAAATATGAGATTCATCCAGCAAATGGAGGTAAATGTATTGCAGAGAAGGTGATTGATTTGGGTTTTTTTGTTGTTGTTTTTTTTTTAGTGCTTCCAAGCTTGGTTTTCAAGGTGATTTTACATTATTGAAAATTTTCTACCTATTTTTCAAGGACTAAAGGATTCAGTATTGATGTGCTGTGGGTGCTTCTCCACCCCCCCATGCCCTTCCCACCCTCCATGGATTTTTTATATTGTTGTTGTTTTATTTTTGCTTTAATCTGCATTTTAAACATAAGGGATCAGTTTTCTTGTGTGGTATTTGGATTTTGTTTTGGTTTGGTTTTTAGCCTTGTGTTGTCACTTGTATGCTTTTAAAGTGGGAATAAAATGCTATCAAAATAGAACAGCAGTGTTTCACATCTGCTTTGCAGCTGGTTCAGAAGCTCTAAATCTTAATACACAGTGTATATGATGCTTTACTCTTCATTCTTGACCAGAATTTTTACTTTTTTTTTTAAATGGAAAATAGAGGAACCTTAAATATTTTTCTGTTTATTGCTGCAGGGTGTTGCCAAATAAATGCTTAGTTGTTTTTAGCTGCGGTGGCAGGCTTTTGCTTGAATGAAAGTTCATATACTTTAAAATAAAACAAAACCAATCTGACTTAAGCATAGTTTCTCATGTTTATTTTTGTAATGAAATAAACCACGTGTAATGAAATCCTCTTGTAAGGATAATATGGGAGGATTTGAATTGTCTTTCTTGTAGTATCTGACTATCTAGGTAGACTGACCCTGCAATTTTACTCACAGCATTACTTTTGAAATACAGCAGTTGGTATTTTCTTCCCTCTTAGAGGCTATTCCGGTCTCTTGCCAGATTGGGGTATAGGTGCTTCTTACTTTCAGGCAGATTTGGCTAGCTCATGAGTTTTCAGCTCTTGTCACTTTTTAGTGGTAATCCCTCTACACCCGTCTGTGCAGAAGCAAGAGGCTATTCAGGTATTGAAGTGAAAGGGAAACAAAATAGCAAGTTGGATTAAGTGCAATTCATAAATTAATGTGAAATGAAAAAATCGACCTGATAAGGAAACCTCTCTGGTGGAGAAGACCAGGTGGGAAATGAAGTTGTTGAAAGAGCACAAAAGTGTAGGGGAGGTAACTGCTAAGAACAGACATGGGTAGATTTTAATTTTGGTCCCTGACACCTCATTAATTTACAAAAAAAAAAGAGTGGGAGGAATGCCATCTCTGTCTACAACCAAATATACTCCTTACTTTTTTTTTTTTTAAATGGAAAAAAAAGTATTCTGTAGACAACCTAGAACAAAATATAATAATCCATTTCTGCTTTGGAGGGCAGCTTTTGAGCTGTATGCAAGTCCATGGCTTATACAAATCGTAAACAAAATTCACATATTTCAGGAACCCTAAGTGGATTCACTCCATTGCTATTGGTGATTAACTAGAAATAGTGTGAAGGATGCAGAAAACTCATTATTTTAGGCTTTTTGTATCACCACACAATGCAAGACAATAAATTAATCAAAATAATCCTGAAGAAAGTCTGAGACCTATTGGTCATTATTTCTTGAGCTAGATATGATATTAACTAAACCCACACACACATTAGTTTCACTTACTTTATAATTCTGTGTTTTCATAAAAAGTCAGAATTTATGCAACCAACGTTAGTGACTCAAGTTTTGCTTATCCTTAGTGATTTTCTGTGCTTGTTTCTTTGTGTTTTTTTTCTCTTCTAATTTTGAAAAGAACTTGCACTTTTAAAGAAAGGTGCACCATTATGTAGCAGACAAGGTTCAGATGCTTTCTGTATTTTTAAATAAAGTTCCCTTAACCTCTGTTTTTATATTATTAGTATTATTAGTACTGTGTAGTACCTGAAGAATTTTAGTGTCCTTTGTCATGATAACTCTGGATTAATTAAGATTGAGACATAAAAAGTATTTTGTCTTGCACATCTTCTATTGATTAAAAAAATTAACTTGTTTGTAGGAGTATTTCAGTGTATTTCATGTCTTTCTTTTGTGGATTCTTTAATTACAGTAATACCTCAAAGATGACCCTTTTTTTTAAATGCACTGGCAGACTAAAGTAGTAGAAAGAATGGTCAGCATCACAACTACCTGTCTTCTACTCCTCTGACATTGCTTTCAGAAATATATCGTAATCGTAGAGTCATAGAATGGCTTGGGTTGGAAAGGATCTTAAAGATCATCTAGTTTCAGCCGCAGCCTGCCATGGTCAGGGACATGTTTCACTAGACCAGGTTGCTTAAAGCCCCATCCATCCTGGCCTTGAATCAGGGAAGGGGCATCCACTACTTCTCCGGGCAACCTGTTTCGGTGCCTCACCACCCTCACAGTAAAGAATATCTTCCTAATATCTGATCAAAACCTACTCTCAGTTTCTATTTTTAGGGCATTCCCCATTATCTTATCACTACACATGCTTTTGAAAAGTCCCCCTCCAGGTCTCTTGTAAGCTCCCTTTAGGTACTGGAAGGTTGTAATTAGGTCACCCCTAAGCCTTCTCCTCTCCAGGCTGAACAAACCTAACTCTCTCAGCCTTTTCTCATCGGAGAGGTGCTCCATCCCTCTAATCATCTTGGTGGCCCTCCTCTGGACTTGCTCCAACAGGTCCTTTCTCTGTTGAGGACCCCAGGTTTGGATGCGGTGTTCGATGTGGGGTCTCATGAGAGACCTGCTGGCCACACTTCTTTTGATGCAGCGCTGGATACACGTTTGGCTTTCTGAGCTGCAAGTGCACATTTTTGGGTCATGTCCAGCCTGTCATTCGCCAGCACCCCCAAGTCCTTCTCAGCAGGGCTGATCTGGATCTGTTCATCCCCCAGCCTGTAATGATATGTAGAAATATATGCATATACACATAAATATAGATACAAAAATGTTTTTATAAAAATTATACAGATAGATATACATATAGATACATATAAGTATATTCCTATAGAAATGGAATTCAGAAGCTCTGCAAACACAAACATATGCATGGATTTCCATATGATCAGTCTAAAGGACTTACGTTGAGTCTATTACTTGAATGAAATATGGATCAAAACGTGTATAAAGACACATAAACCTTGCTGAAAGTCAATTCCAACAAAACAGAGGCATTTTATGTCATATTTTTCTCAGAGTTTAAAATAATGAAAAAGCAATTAAGATGTCTCTTTCCTTCCTTAAATCTAACCCAAATTTCTGAATTCAAGGTTTGTTTGCTCAGCTTGGCTGACTGGTCATTAAATCTCCATGAAACATGAAAAGCATTTGGGAAAGGTCTCAGTGGGGCAGTTTGAAATTAACCTATGCCAACTACAGTTTGCTTATTCTATATTGTAGATTTTTGGGGATTTACTGATTATGAGGGTGCAGGGTTATTGTTGCATTTATAGTTCTGAGTTTGGAAATATGTGAATATAATGATCAACTGCTTAAAATCAGTTATCAATTTGTATAATTTATACAAGTGTTTTATTGCTTTAGTATTGAATATTAAATTTTTCTGCATCTGCCCATGTTTTAATATGTTTTGTTTGCCTCAAAATAAAAAATTGTTTCCTGTTGCGTACTTATTCGGGTGGCAGCAAAAGACATTTTTAAAACATTGTTCAGAGTACTTCACAACTACCTCTAGAAAAAAATCTAAAATACTTTAGATTGGAATCAGTTATGTTTTACTGAGTTTGTGAAAATGAGTTTCATAGGATCTGCACAGATGGAGGCCTACACCACTTCAACAACCTCTCCTATTTTTTTTTTTTTATTTTTCTGTTTTTTAACAACATGATTTGCCAGTGCTGAATCCTAGATTTAATAGTCTGAGCTTCTAGTGTTTGGCAGAGAATTAATTAATTTGCTCGGTGTCTGACAAATCATTGTTATCACTGAGATTTTTAAGTATTAATCTTTTTAGTCATCACAGAGGTAGCCCTGCCTGTGGTACCTAGCTGTGGATAGTTTCCTATGCTGTTCTGATAGAAACAATTGTGCTGACAGTGTTTCAGTGCAAGCACAGCTATTGATGTGTTGTCACTCCACATTTACTTTTTAAACAAAACCTTTTTCCCCAAAAATTACTCAACGTTAGGGCCTAAGTCTTTAACTCTGCTCTATAGCTTGTAATCATCCTGGCACTAGAAATTAATTTTTAAATTGTCTTAACTGGAGCCAAGGGATTTCTTTTTTTCTGTGCTTCTACATCAGTGCTTAAGAGCTCATCACTGGTGTGGTCCTCACCTGCTGGAGAGTGGTAGTGGGACATAATGGTTTAATCACTGACAACAGAAAAACGCACTTTAATTTGAGGATGCAAATTATGTGTTTTACTAGTTAGGGCAGAATAATGAGTTAGTTCCCCGATCACGTACACAGTAGCAGCACTGTTGACTTCAGCAGACCTGTGCTGTTATACCTCAAGTGAGAATTTGTCTCAAACCCTGACTGATGAACTCATTTAACTCCTGTGACTCAGAAATATGACTATTTTTTTCCAACCCTAGCTTAAAGGATGAGGTATGTTTAAGCAGATTTAATTAACCTGTTTAAATCTGATCATCAGATTTATAGGTGTTCCTGTTCATTTAGGGATGAGCAGAATTGTTTTATTTTCTAATTAAGAACTAAACTTAAGGTTCTGTGCCCATTTGAAATATGTAGTGTTTGGACTGGCAAGGGAGATGTGGAAAGAAGAAGCAAGCCATTTGAACACTTAAAAGAAAGAAACTTGGACAAGAAGGGAACATAACATTGCTGGTCCTTACTCCAAGCTAACAAAAAAATATATTAGATACTATTCTTTTTTGTCATGCGTTTTGTGATGGTCCTGTGTGAGGGCTTGCACACCCTGGTGTTTTACTCCTCTTTCAGATTTACGTCTTAATTGTTTTCCTTCTCTCTGTAAGAACTGAAGCTGTGGGAAGACTGGGTTTAAGTTTATTTCTTTCAAGAGAGCTCTGATTCATCCCATCTATGCCTCCAGCTTAAATAAAACATTTGTGGTGCTTTATTAAACCACAGGTGATTTTTGTCCCCATCCTTCTTGCAGCTCTTTGTTTTCCTTCCCTGTTCTCCCCAGTTCCCTGTGCCTTACAGCTCAAGGTTTCCTTGTCTGCGCTGCTGAACTTACCACATGCTTCCATGTCCTTACGTGTTTTACCAATTTCAGAGCTTTCATGGTATTTCTCAGAATCATGGGAAAATTCTCTCGTCTCTCCCCTAGGGCATCTGCTTTTTCCTTTCAATTTCATCTATGCTGCTGTTGTCTCTCTCTTTCTTCCCCTGCCCCCAAAACCATCATCATCTCCTCTGTGAGCTGAAGTGACTTTGGAAATGCTGTCTCTGTCTTGCTCCTGGTTGTTCTTGGTTCCCTCTTGTTACAGGTAGCCTTCTTCCTACTGTTAATTCTCTCCAGGATGCTCTAGAACTATGAGGAAGGATACTTAGGACAACAAAAATTAGGCACATGAACAAATCTTGATGATGCTGTTTCATTATAAGCTGATCATGACCACCCTGATTAGAAAAATACACTATCTCTGGCCTCTACAGACATTATGCATTATGTTTGCATTTTTGTTACATAAAACTGATCTGAGTTTCTGCTTTTTAGAGCTGCTTTTGCTTTGGATCCTTGATTGCCATGCAGCAGTGTTCTCTTTATTCATTTCGATGAGATTGATCTTATTGTACTGAAATTTGCTGTATTGAGTGCTGTGTAGAGAATGGATTTTTTTCCAGTTTGTTAGCAACTGAAAATAGGAATTTAAATAGGTTTTACAATAGTGAATAATCCTGTACCATTCTCATTTTCCATATTGTTAATGATTTTTAGAGATTTTCAACATCTATCATGTTTTCTCCTCAGTCATTATCTTCCCAAGCTGGAGAATCCCAGTCTATTTAATCTTGCCTGTTTAGAAGGCAGGTTGTGTGCTTGTGATCTTCTGTTCCCAGTGCTACTATACCTTATGAAATTTGGAGGAACCAGAATATCATACATCCTTCAAAGCAGAGGCACACTGTGACTTACACAGCAGCACAGTAATGTTCCTTTATTACCTTTCTAATAATTCTTGACATTCCGTGTTTTTGAATATCTGCTTTGAACTGTCTGTAATATGTACTTTACTCTTCCCTAGCACATATGATTTGTAATTCTGGGCAATAACTGAAGAGAATGTGTTCATGGAATGACAATTGCAGGTAGGTAAAAAAGCAAACCATGGAAATTGGGTAAAATACTGCAAATAATAGACTAGTATAACTGAGTTTGAGTATATATATATATATATATATATATATCAGCGAAGGAATTAGAGGTGGCTGTGATGAGAAGTATTTAAAAGACTGATGTGTCAGGCCTAAACTTTAAAATTAAACTTTACTAAACTAGGCAACACTAACAGCACACTTCCTGTTAATAGTTTCTTGTACATGATGAATCGTCGTCACTCTGTTCGAAGTAGTCAGGCCTTGAAGCTTGTATTGTGCCCACGTTGGCAGTGTACAATATGACAGAGCTGGTGCACTAGTAGATGGCAAATGCTGGTTTCACAAACATCGTTAGTGTTAGCCAAGACAGCTTTAGGTTTTCCCACCTTCCTATTCTACTCTCTGACTTTTCACACCAAGTGTGGAGGAATTTTTAATTCTCACTCTGAGTCATAAAGAGGTGCTTGTCAAAGGAAAATGCTGGGAGAAGCTAGATGGCTCAGAATAGCACTCAGGAATTCAGATAGAGTTGATTGTTGCATCCTTGTGACCTGATCCTACTCACGGCAACATGAGTAGAAAGATTCTTTGCTTTGGAGCCATGTGGGTCCTTACAGAGCTCTGCTGTTTTAGTGGTAGATCATATGAATCAATACACCCAAAACCATAAAGAGAAGTTTTCTTTCTCTTGGGAACCATAAATCACAACTCAGATAGAACTCATTCAGAGCCATCGGGCACTGGCTCTATGGTTTGTGGAGGCCAGTATTAACTTTCTCTACAATAATGGCTGTTAACTCTGGAAAATGTTGCGAATTTCAAATTTGTCTGTGTACTGAACAAGTGAAACCTGTTCAGTGGGAATTCTGGGTGTGATGAGAAATTTAGAATAAAAATCATATTTAGGCACTTGAGGCATGAAAGTAAAATAAGGCACCTTCTGGGTGACCAGATGAGGTGAGATGGAGCATGTGAGAGGAGATTAAAAAATCCCTTTGTGTTTTTCATTCTTGAAAAAAAACCCAACAAAACAAAAAGCCAGCAAAAAACTACAACTCTTCTGCAAACATCCAGCACAACTGCAGACTCCAAAAAATTATAAATTGCTCAGGAGCACTTTAAGTTGGAAATGTAAAGAGTGTCATTAAATATAAAAATCATGCAGAAATAGTCTGTCAGAGCAGTAATAAATGGGTGAAGAATCCTTAAAGACTGTGTTTGACTAGTTTATGAAGTAAGTAGATTAAGCAGTTTTTGAGGTAGTAAACAGCAAGAGTTTGGGGGTTTCCTTGCTGTTTCTACCCTACAAAATCTAAGTTTTATTGAAGACACACTCAAAATATATGCCAAAAAGTAGAGATATCACAGAAATTCTAAAGGGCTAATCCATTTAATATTAAAAAATTGAGTTGGACAACATAAAGTACAAATGAATTGTATTTTTTAAAGAGTTTCTAAATCAGTTTTGGAGCTTTGTATGGCAATATGCTGGATGCTTCTAGTACAGTTTTGTGGAAGTTCAGAGTGTCAGCCCCTTGCATGGTTGTGCTTTCTTTCATTTCTTCTTTGGCTTGATTTAATTATATTAGATTTCTTTGAAACTGCCAAGTTACTCTGTGTGATAATACAGGTCTCTTATGCGTAGGGGTTTGCAGACTTTGCATAAATATTCAGAAAGGTAATTTTAATAAGCAGATTTACTATGTGTACCAGGAACAATAATTTACAACCTAATACCAACCAACTGTGTTTCAGGACACAGTTAGTGAATTAGATGTCAGAACTTGCATATTTCATTGATAGTTATGTACTTTTTAAGAACCCTTCTCAGCTCCTACATGCTGTTTAAATACCTAATTATTACAGGAAATCTGCCTCCTGATTTTTAAATCTATTCACTGACATTAAGAAAAGTCAGAAAAGGAGTTAATTTATAAGAAATAGTCTAAGGTGTTTTTATGATAAAAGATTCAACTTGGTATGCACGCATAATTTTTGAAGCTCACAATGTTATTCTGGCAGAACTACCTCATTAAAATGTTTCCACCTGTATTATATGAAGGGATACCTCATACAAGTTTCATGTCTCTTAGACCCTATAAAGCCTCCAAAGATGGCTGTTTCTGGTTTGTGTGGACAGGGGAAGCAATGACAGCACTGCAACATAGCTTCCATAGCAGCTGCAGAGGCTTCCTTACAGTGCCACCAGCCAGGCTCGACCTGCCAAGCCAGTCAATCCTAAACACTGGTATCCTTGTATGCTGTAAGGGTTGGAGCATTTTTGTACTCAGAAAATACAATGTTGTCTTTGCTAATAAATGTGCCTCACTTGAACAGGCGTTTGTGCTAGCAGTGCAAGGTCCAGCCCTGGCCTTTTATTAGGCTCATTATCAACTAATATGAGGATTTGCTGTGCAGACAGTGTCGTGGTGCCCATTGCTGTGAGAATAGTGTACAGCCTAGGGTCTGTGGTAACAGCAAAGTCATAAGCATGGCATGCCAGCAGAGGCCTTGTGGCCACCCTGCCCTGCTAATGGAAAATGAAAAGGGCACCCTGGAGATCCAGGAAATGGTTAGTTTTAGCTTAGCCAACCCAACAGGGTTAGGCAACTTCTGTGACCTGGGAAAGAAACACCTGGTGAGCACCTTACAGCAGGCAGTGCAGAGCAGGGGGTGGCAGTTTTCTGCAAAATCAGTTGTCTGACAAAAGGACAAGATCCCAAGTGCAAGAGGGAGCACACATCCTCCTCTTAACTCTCTCCTTCTGGATGAGTTCTCTTGAGTCTGTTTGCTTTGCCCTTATGGGCTGAGACCATCAAAATTGAGGCGACCATCATATCAGCGGAATCAGAAGATTGAAAGAAAAAAAAATACCCACTCCAAAACCTTTTTTCTGTGGTGTTAAAATGAATGTGTGATTTAATATCGTCATGTTTGTGTAAGCTCTGTAGTATGTCAGTGCCTTACTGACACAATATCTTTAGCTCATACGTTGTGAGTTGTGGTTGGCACATTTCTGTTTGCATCAAGCCCTGGGTTGCAGAGTAGCAAACGAATCATCTGAAATTCAAGAGGCAAATGCAGGGTCCTGCACCGGGGGAGGAGGCACCAGTACAGGCTGGGGGCTGAGCTGCTGGAAAGCAGCTCTTCAGAGAAGGACCTGGGGGTTCTTGTGGACAACAATCTGTCCAAGAGGCAGTAGTGTGCCCTTGTGTCCAAGAAGGCCAATGGTATCCTGGGGTGCATTGCCGGCAGGTCTAGGGAGATAATCCTGCCCTTCTGCGCAGCCCTAGTGAGGCCACATCTGGAGTGCTGTGTCCAATTTTGGGCTCCTCAGGACAAACAAGAGGGATATGGAGCTCTTGGAGCAGGTCCAAGGAAAGGGCAACGAAGTTGATAAAGGGACTGGAACATCTCTCATTTGAGGAAAGGCTGAGGGAGCTGGGCCTGTTCAACCTCGAGAAGAGATGAGTGACAGGGGACCTCATCTGAAGGGAGGGTACCAAGAGGATGGATCCAGGCTCTTCTAAGGGTGCCAAGCAATAGGACAAGAGGCAATGGCCAGAAACTGATGTACAGGAAATTCTACTTGAATTTGAGGAAGAACTTCTTCACTGTGCAGGTGACCGAGCACTGGAACAGATTGTTCACAGAGGTTTTGGAGGCTCCCTCACTGGAGATATTCAGGAATGATCTGGGTGCAATCTTGTGCGATGTGGTCTAGGACAACCCTGCTTGAGCAGGGAGGTTGGACCAGATAACCCACTGTAGTCCTTTCCAGCCTTACCCACTCTGTGATTCTGTGATTGTGGGGAGCACAAACACATCTGTTAGAGCAACCTACACTATATAGTAATCTGTAACACACACATTAGTGTACTGGTGAGCTGTAGAAATGTGTAACTGAGGAATAGCATACACAAAATGCAATATATACAGGTGAGCCACGGGGCTGACTTTTAAATTCTGCAAAGTGCTTTGTTGTGGTCTAATACCAGTAACTCCAGTGTGGAGCCTTTTACCAAAAGGGCATTGAATATTGGTCATTGGTTGCTGGCTACTTGCTGCAGGAGGTGCTGGATCCAGTTCGGCTTCCAACAGACAAAACCGACTGTGTAGAGAGAATTCCAAAGATGAAGACACTCAAAATCACCAACAATTAACAACTTCCTTCCTTTTTTTAAGCATAGTTTGTGCTATTTTCAATTATTTCCCTGTCCTAGATCATAGAAGAGAGGCTTATTTTTCAGCATGACTGAGAACCAGTTCATATTACTATAGGGAGTCTGACTAATAATTTGCAAGTCAGAAGCTGGAGAGATCTGAAAGGTTCAAGAAATGAGAGTGCTTTTTCTTTATGAGATACTGAGTATAAAAGACTGATTATGTCTTTTGTTTTTGTGAGGGACAAAACTCATCATCACAACACTGCCAACACCATCAATCTGAACAACCCGACAATTTAAAAATATTCTGTCATAGCTTGTGGTTGTGTATTGTTCAGCTCCTTTCTCTAGAGTGAAATAATCTGGTGTAGTATTGAAACTGCCACTAAGAATGGTTAATGTATAATTTATCTTTGCAATTAAAAAGCATTTTTAACCAAGTGTCACAACACAGTGACAAGTAAATTAGGCTGTGATTTACATTACAGTGCTTTGCAAGTTGATTTAGTGTCACCCTGGAGGAACTGACAAACAGCCCCAGTGGAGTAAGACAGTGCGTTCAGTTAAGAATGAATTCATTTCCTGTGTGTTAGCAAGGATTGAAAGATAGTTGCTACTTGATACTGAAACAGTGATTCATATTTTTTGTTTGTTTTCTAACATGTTAAGCAATACAATAGAAAAACTTTCTAGATGGAAAGAATACAGTCAGACACAATGATTGATAACTCAGTGTTTTTATAAAATAAAACTTAGTTTAATACCTCAAGGTTTTTTTTTTTCTTGTTATAGTAAGAAAGGAAGATGGATCTGTGTATTTTATATTTTCCTTAGTCATTGTCTTATATTGGAAGCTTTGGAATGTCAGAATATGAAAACCATGAAGAAGACAAGTTAAATATTGCTAACTGTAGCTCACCAAAGGTAACTTAGATGAAACTCTATTACCACTGAATTAAAAAAAAAAATACAGTCCCTTAAATGTCATTAGTAATATCAAATATTCACTACATTAGTATTTTGGGATATCATTCACTCTTTTTTCTTTCCAATGAGACAATAACATTATTGAAAATAAGTGTAAAGCTGTAATGATGATGAGATTTTTGTTGAGAGAAAAAAAATCTTACACAATGAGATAAATGAGTAATTCATTCTCCTCATCAACTATAGTTAGCAGTTTATAGGGAAACTATATGAACAGGGATAGAGTGAGGTTTACCACTTTGTTCCAACTGCACTTCCTTTGCTCCAGTTACTGGAAATAGTTGAATGAACTTCTCGTTGTCCTGGCAATGTGAGAAATGTTCTTGAGTCTGGGATGACCTGGTGGTGCAGTCACTAGAGATGGCTAAGCAAAGATCATTCCTGCAGTAGGAAGGAATCATAGAATATCCTGAGTTGGAAGGGATGAAGGGACCCAGAAGGATCCACATCGTGAAGAGATCCACAAGGAACTTGCATTACTACGAGGTGTTCATAATGGTCAATCCTTTAATCCACGGTTACAGACATTTTTCTCCTAAGGTTCCTTTAGATACTCTTCAAGAAAGGTGATGAAAAACTGGCAAAAAAATCAATCTCATCCAAACAGTTGCGAACCAGTTAAAAAAGGTTAACACTAGTTCCACATTCTAAGCACATTATCTGCCTTTCACAGTGACTCTTCACAGTGGATATTCATACACAAATATACAAAGTCAGATATAAATCAGTAAGTATGAGCTCTGCACGGCATGCTGTGTGTCCTGCTTCCTCTAAGGTCGTAAACTCACAAGAGTCTGCAAGGAAAGAAGTGTTTCTCACAGTTTACAAAAGTTAATTTCCCCACCATTTTTTCAAGTCAGAGTCTGAGCATATGATGTCAATTTTGGCAAAAAGTGTAATCCTTTGTCTCACAAAGTGATTTGGCATTGCTATGACTTAGTCTCAAGTGCCAGCTATTGCTGTACAAAATGTGGATAAAAAGAAGACAGGTCTAAGGCCCAGTGATATTTCCAAGATAATTTCTTCTTGGTGAGTAATTCCTGTTATTCTTGTTTATCTGCTGTAGCCTTAGTACCTTAATAAAGTGTACTTAAAGATATTGAAAAAAAAATAAACTAAATTTGGAAGAAATTGTGTGGTGATTCGCCCCCCCCCCCCGAATATTAATTCAGCCCTAAATACAAATTCTTAGCTGTGACTTATGTAAGGTTTTGTTAGACAAATGTCTGCAAGAAAAAGTACAGTAGGAAGAAGGCAAGATTATCTTTTGGTAGAGCTCAGGTGTAGCAGCTTCGTTTCCTGATTTCTCAGGGTGAAGACTTGAGTGCTTTGCACATGTGAGGTGATGTGTGCCTTGGTGGGGTCTGCTCCAGAACACTGTAAACCCAGAAATAAAAGCATCATAAAGTGAATTTACCTTCTTGAGGAAATTTGCTTCTCTTCTTCTCCTACTGTTAGTGAATTCAATAACAGGACTGACTTCAGAGCTGAAAGTTCAGTCATCTTTGGTCTTTTCTATACAAAAGTCAGGGAGCAGAAGAGTGATGAGACTGGAGCAGGAGGTGTTTGTTATTTACTGACATGTCTCTGTTAGGAGAGCTATGCACTGAGCCACAGTGAAGAAGGAAAACACTTCAGTGGACTGCCCAACATGAAAAACATTAATCTTGTTCACTTTTTGAAGCTCTTAAACATTACTAGTAATTTTCAAAACGTGATTTTTTGTTCTTTAGGTTTTTCCCCCCGCTTTGAATTCTCATAGGGTTCTTATTTGTATGTTGATGATATAATAAATACATTGAAAAGATGCTTAACAGAAATTGAACAATGCCCCTTCAGTGCCTTTTTTTTCTGGCTGATCCAATTAAAGTAATAGAGGTATAAATCCAGATGTGGGGCAGGGTTTGCAAAGAGAGACTGAAAAGCTGAGTGGACCAATAACTGTTCTTTCCCAGTTTTGGTATTTGAAAGATGTATTTTCTATTAAGAAAAAAAAGTAGATAAGTCCTCTTCAAAAGGTGTGAATTACTTTTGGAGAGCACAGGAGCTAAGTTTGATACTGCTGATTTTTATAGATGTGACTTCAAAGGTAGCCAGACTTTTGGATTTTCTCTGCTTAAATTAATGAGTAACCTGCGCTCATCTTGACTTGTGCCCTCCTTTCTTTCTCTCCATGGCATAGGTCAGCATTACAGAAAACCTCTTTTATGTCTGTCTAAAATGATTGTATTGTGCTATTGATTTATGCATGAAATATGTCTGTGTTATTGTCCAGTGTAAGCTGTATAAGGAACATTACCTGAATGTACATTGTTTTCTCAAGCTACCTAATGATGTCTTTGCACTGTTAAGACATCAGAACATGAAAAAGCAGAATGTGGGTAAGCAAGCATTATAGAGAGAAGGAAATCTTGTAGTTTGTCTAAAGGAAAAAGGAGCTGCTAGCAAACCATAGTAAGGGAAGGGACTTATCTTTTTTGTTTGTGTGACATAGAGACAGATATTTGTGGACTTACATTTAGCACTGTACTTACAAAAATAAAATATATGAAATATTGAAAGATAATCTAGTTGAAATTAGCTGGTGTCACAAATGCATGTCTCTATTCCTTTATCCCCGCCTTTCTCATCTGAGAACTATGTGGCATTTAGTAAGAATTAACTGCTTGGAGCTGGGCTTCATACTTACCATAAGACTGTGGGGGGTTTATATGTTTATATGCAGTAATAATAACCTGGTTATCTACTGTGATTTACTTTGAATTTAACTCAATTTTTGGGTGCAGTAAGGGTGGGTTAAAAATAGAAAAGAGGCAGAGGGAAGGGGAAAAAAACCCAAAAGTGGCAGGGCAGAAGGCTTCAGGAAAAAGGTGGTTTGACAGCAGCAGGAAAGAATTTTTCCTAAAAAAGGAACACGTATTTATTACTAGTGAAAGGCTGAAGATGCCTGGGACTGAAGAAGAGTGTCAAGAAAAAAAAAAGAAAATCACAATGCCTTTGAGTTTTCTGTTACAAAGGAGGTTACAGCACCTTTGTCACAGAACATGGTCAATGAAAAAGGAAGTATAAGGAAGGTGAAGCAATTTTCTCTTAGGATTGCTTTGCTTTTTTCTGGTTAGTGTTTTAAAATACACACCAAATACACTAATTGCACTGCTACAAGTATTGTTTAAGCAAGAAGAATCAAGAGGCAGGTTTCTGTGATATTTTTTTCCCAAACCAATTTGGGAAAGTGATAGAGGAAACAGGCATTTAAGAATTAATGAACAGAATGTTTTACAAAATATATTAAATTATATATAATTTCCAAGTCAATTTTACTATAATTAAATATATTTCACATTGATAATTTTTACCTAACCTCAGGTCAAGCAAACTAGAGTGCACAATCTTTCCTAAAAAATTGTTAGATTATTCTTAAATTATAGTTTGCAATAGTGTTTGCATGTGATAGGAGCTTATCTTACAGAAGACATACTGTGAAAATCTTGTTGCTTCGTGAAATGATCTGTCCTTGGAGCTATTTCATATGTGGTTAATGATAGAAATTTGAAGGCATTTAAGTTCATACAATGTAAAGATAGACAAAAAAAGAATAGCGTTTGCCTTATTAATATGTGTATTTTACTAAGAAACAGCCTAACAATAGTCATTTGCAGGGAATAAAAACCTGAAAAATCTTGTGATCAATTCTGGAATAATTTTTTTAACTAAGAAATTGGTATTTATTGGGATGAAATTGTGATTCTTTACTCTCAAATTCACCAGTTTGGTTCTATATTCTGGTCTTTGAGTCTTATCCAAGTAAACACCTTTTTTTCTAAAATTTCGCTGCATACCCTTATGGCATGCAATAGAAGTCTTCAGGACTGTGTCATAAATGTTGCACCACAAGTTGCACCACAGTCTTCACAGTGCTTCAAGTACATTAAATTGAAAAGCACAAAATTATGTCTTGGGCCATAGAAGGCTCCCAGCTGGGGCCAGTAACCGTGTCATGAAGGCCCTTTGGCGAGCAGTGTGGATCTGAGCCACCCTGGCCTGGGAAGTCCCTTAGTTCTACTGCCAGAGATTGTTGCCAAGTGTGAAAACGTGACAGGGTAGATACACTGTAGAAAAATCTTTGATGTAATCAGTTTGATTTTATACTGAAGTAAAGTGGAGAATTGTTTTCAAAGCCAACAGCTGGTGTTCAGCATGGAGTTGGAAACTACTGGCACAGCAGAGCCCAAGTCAAATGTGTGCTGTGTCTCAGCTGATAGCAGTGCCTGTCTGGATGAGCTTTTTTTTTTCTGTCTACTTCCACCCAGCTCAGAGAAGTGCTGTAGATAGTGTAAGTTAAAACAATTTGACATTTTTTAGAGGAGAGTAGAACTGAAAAAGGCAGAAAATGAGTTGCTTTTTGTAGGCAAATACAAAAATATACAAATGTGCATTCAGGGACTCATTTTACTGAGAAACTAACTACAAGTAACAATACAGAAAATGTTTACCTGTGTGAAAGAGCAATATTGTGTGTTTTCAAGACCCAAGCTTACAATTACATTTGTTATGCAATAAAAATCATACTTTTTAAACTAGCATCTTTCTAATTGTTCAAAATTTATAGTTTTGTTAGATTCTAATAGTGTATCTGAAATCTCAGTGGTGCTTTCAGCATTTGCCAGCTTATATTGAGAAGTAACTGCAGTGTTTCACTCCCTTTTTGGTCCCCCTTTCTGCATTTGTCTTTTTGGGAAAAACCATGGTAGATTTTGTATTTATGTACTAAGTATTGTTCAGCTGTGATCATAATCTCAATCAAAAGAGTCTGTAATATCTACTGCCACAGAGGAGTAATGAATCAGGGATTGTTCTATCTGTTGTGGAACTTGAAACCCAAGAGATAGAAACAATTCATATGTAGAAAGTCTGTGATAGATATTAATATTGGTGTGTATGTCTACTAATTATTTGGTTTATAAATAATTTTTTTTAGCTAAAAGAAATGTGCTAATAGGAAGCATGTCATAAAAATATCTGATCTTGAATTCCTGTTTTTTTTAATATATTCTTAATAATCTACTATTGTAGTTTGGTTGCAGAATTGCAAATTCCAGCCATGAAAAAATTTCAAAATTATGTTTACAATAATTGATGTTTAGTCTCCTGTTCATGAGCAAAAATATTTATTGATGCAATTTATATAATGGAAAAGGTTTCTATTTTAAAACACAGAAGGACTTAACAAACTGCCAAAGGAGACACTGAGCAGTTTATGGTGAACCTTCTTAGGAGGAGAAATTCTTCAGTGTTTGGACTTTCAGTAGCATAAATCTTCTTTAAAGATTTATGTGCTGTTGCAATATAATTTTTGATACACCATATTAAAAAAGCTATAGTGTATGGACCTTTTCATGCACTTTTTGTCGTTTATATGGTTTTATAGTCAGTGGCTAAGCAATACAGTCCCTGAAGCCTTTAGTGATTTAACTTATCCTAAGAAATATTAGATCTGATAGTCAACAGGAAAAAACCAAAACAGGCAGAGTAATGCGGTTGTAATTTGTAATCTGCATTATGTAGAAACTCCAGCGAGGAAGTAAGTACGTTCTTTATAAGACACTTAGAAGTGAGTCAGTGCTAGTCATAGTAAAATCTAGTACACTGTAGAACTATTTTTAAAAATTGTCAGAAGAAGAAAGAAAAAAAAAAGGACTTTGCAGATAAGGCAGTTATTTTGGATGCTGTGATAATAAAAGATGATCAGCAGGAGGGGAGTAACAGCAGTGCATTAATGAGTTCTGAAGGGGAGAGAATGGAAAAGAAAAACGTTAACTTGTAGTTGCTACATGTGTAGGACTTTTAATTGGGGCTTCATTCTTTACTTTAAAGGATAATGAGTAAGGGTTTAATTCTTGGTTTTATAAAGACATCAGCTGGGATGCCTGAGCAGTTTTATTTTGGATATTGTTCCTGCAGTTTTGTGCAATTGATCGTGTTCTGTCTTTTCTCTCTTGATCTTTTTGTGGTCGTGTCACTTCTTTCAGAGAATAGAAGGACAACTAGGGGAGACAGGCACCCAGTGTAATGAAACTATCATTAACAAAGATACAAATATTGAAAGGTTATAAACTAACACTTAATATTTAGGTATTTTTGCTATGTGATTTTCCTCTTCTCCACCTTCCACTCAGAACCCCAATGGAATACTTTACTGAAACCTATTCAGTAAATAAAGGTTACTTCATTCTTTTTTGAAAGTAAAAATAAATTTTTCAATTTGAGATGGTCTGTGCTTTCTGTACCCCATTAATACTCTGGCACACAAGCATGTGCTTTTTTTCTGTGTACAGATAATGTTGCAGTTCTGTGAGAATATGAAGTGTACATTGCTGCACCTATTTCAAAATCAAACAAAAAACCCAATCCGGACAGTAGCCTACATGATGATAGTAAAGGAGTAGATTTGTGAAACTGTAATACATGAATTTGATCTGCTCATTCTCAAAGATGTCTTGATACTCCTGATTTGACTTTAGGGTCAGTGGGAGATCTGAATGGAAATCCCAGTAAAATTGGTTTCCTTATTTCTAGTGGCTAACATTTTACAGGTTTTTGGAGAAAATCAGCAGACAGTTTTACAGTGCTTACAGTAAAAATTAAAAATGTAACCTTTATATTTGGAGAGAGAAAGAAAAATAAAATCTCTGCAAACCACAATCTTTATTCTTAAGGAATATCACAGATTTGCATGCTGTGAATATATTAACTATGATGCTAATGCAACACTATCAGTATAGTGATCTCTAGCATTATTGAAGTACATTCCACAGTTTGGGCTTATCTAAATTTGTAAATTAAGTGCTTCATTTAATGTTTGAAAAATTGTATTTTCTGTGCATAAAGGTCTAACAGTTGTGACATACTGCTTATCTTCTAGTCTTCAGCAATTTGTCTTAAACTATATTGTAATGGAAGCCTCTGCTTTTCCCTGAATACTTTGAAAGGAGACTTTAAAAGTACAGCTAGAAGCTGGAGCTAGAGCAACTGCTAAAAGCAACATGGAGCACCTGAAGAAGTTTTGTCAAATGTGATGTTCAAAAGTAGTTCGTATTTGTCATCATAATTAGGAAAGTTAGATTTTTAACTTTCTAAATATTAGCAGCTGCAGAGACTTGGACTACTAACAGTACATTTTTCTTTCATAATAAGCTTCTTTTTTGTCACTTGAACAAAATCTCAGTGACATCCACTAGCATACAGCTAGTCTGTCTATGTGCCGTTTAGAGGCATGAGTTCTTTGAGATTCATATTTTATGAAGCATTTCAAAACTTACTTACCTCTAAGCAAAGGATTTTAAACAGGTGTCTGAGTTTTGGCCAAGGACAGGGTTAATTTTTCACAGTAGCTGTGAGGGGGTAGAGCCTGGAGCCATGTGGGTGTGACCGAGACATTGTGTTATTGGATACTATCTTACATCATGGCTGGGGGTGGGCGAAAGGGATGGTCACCCTTCTAAGAAGAACGGGCCCAGTTTCCAGACGTGGGCCAACATGGTGGATGCATGGTCCATCTGCCATTTTTCATTGTCTCAGCTTGGGTGAGTATTTTGCATGTAAATCACTCTCTTTTCTGTGCACTGTTGCTGTTACTATTGTTGCAGTTACTGTTTGTTCTCTTATCCTATTGCTATTTCCAGTAAATTGTTCTTATCTCAACATGTGACCTCTACCTTTTGTGTCTCCCACCAGAAGGTGGCAGAGGGGGAGCAAGTGACGTCCAGTTTGGGAGAGCCTCAGTGGAGGGGACACTAAATTAGGGAGTGCCATTCCTAAACCATGGCACCAGGTGTATTCAAAGTGAGACAGTGCGTCACTTTCGATAATAAAATGAAGTGTGGGAAATTTTAAGTTAAAATAAAAAAGGAGAAAGTGAAAATTTATCTACTACTAAGATTCTGAAAGCAGCTCCTTTCTGAGCGTTGGTCTGGACATGAGCACTGCACCGTTGCTGCAGCTGAGAGGGATCCAAAATTGTACTGGCTCTGTATTGCAATGAAAACAAAAACTTTTGCATGTTGTTTTTAAAAATTCCATAATCTTTCTCCCATCTTTTTATTTTAGCCTAGTGATAAGGACAAATGTGTACCACAGGAGCACTACAACTTGAACAAGTTCAAGGCAATATCCTACTTGATTAAGATAAGAATTATTTACCTTGGAAACTCGCCTAAAATGTCAAAGGTACTCAAGTTGATACTGCCCAGGTAACTAAATATAACGGACATCAGTAAAGATGATTGGAGATTCGTAATGATGTGTAACAGAAATTGCTTATGGTTCTGGGTTTGAAATTGCATCTACTCTGCTTGTTTCAGATGTCTCTTGGCGCCATCAGGTCATTTAGCTCTAGCTCTCATATTTTGGGACCATAGTGTGTAAACTTCACCTGAGTGGGAAAAAGAAAGACTAAAGTCTTCTCCAGATGCACAACCTGCTCATTGACGTTAAGGACAGAAAGCATTATTTCAGGCAGCACTGAATAGTTGCATGAGGCATCATGACTGTAACCTGTCATTTCGTAGCAGGATGCATATAGTGTGTATGTTTTTCAAGGTAGTTGAAGAGAATGCCATTACACAAAATCTCTGATAGTGGAAACATTTTCTGAGTGCCACTGAACGTGATGGATGTTTTCCATGAATGTAGTTCCTGTCTTTGTATTGTAATCAACTTACCCTACCAACACTAAAATTATGTACCCAAGTACTCTAAAGTGACCATTAATATGTCTTGTTGGTTGAAGTCAATGGACATACATGAAAGAACCAAGTTATTCGTGTATGGGAGGGTTTGTGTATCAAATATTCAACATAAGTGTTGATTTTTCCTGAAAAAATAGCAAAACTTCTCTGGTTTATGTGTACTTTAAAGGGGGGAAAAAAGTGATTATGCAAAGTCTGGTGAATGTTTTTGGTACTAGAATACCATAGTAAAATCTGATCTCATCAGATGAAGTAATTGGTGGCATAAGGCATTTTGTCTACACAAAAGAAAATCTGTTTCAAAGATGTTACTTTCTTAAATATAGTTTAAAAAGAAACCCCATACACACCACGGTTACCTAGTAAAAATTTAAAAATACAAAGCCAAATTTTCATAAACTTTTCAGTATCACTCCGATGTCCCTGATGATGTAATGGGTGTCTGTGCCAAACAGCCAGCAGTTACCCAGATGGATGCGCACAGCTGTTTGCTCTGTAGGCAGTGACCTTTGGCAGAGAGGTATTTCAAGCCCTCACAGATGCTTGTTTCATGACTCTGCTGTGAAAATAAAAGGTGCAAAAGGCAGATTTTGAAGATGAAAGTACCATCCTTATAGAGTTCCAGAGTAAATTTTGGAAGTCATTGCTCTACCATTTTAAACCATTGTTTAATTAATCCATTAATTCAGCTAATTGAAATGATACTGAATCGTTTCTTAATAAATTTATTTAATTCAATTTAGTGGAAAAAATGGGGTGCGGAAAAAGCATGTCCAATTAAGGAATGCTACTGCAGTTAAAATCCTCTCTTCAGATAGGATACGCTGTATATCTTGAAACAAGTTTTATTAACAAGAAAATTTCTGCCTTTTCTGACATAGGATAGAATTGTTCTTGTAATTTCTTAGATCTGTCATTTTTATAACTAAGTAACTTCAATGGACTTTAGCATTTTTGTTGTAAATTGATACATATTCATATCAGTCATTTTCCTAAAGTGTTTGAAGCACCATGAACTTCAGCTTTGAAATGCCACGGGCAGATTAGTGTATAAAGTATGGGTCTATACAGTCCTTTCTAGTGTAGGCTTTAAAATAATTCATAATGCTTCTTGTATATTATCAGCTATTGGCTGGAAAAGCACAACTCTGGCAAAGTTTTAAAATGATTTTAGAAATGATCCTTTTGTATATACACATATACGTGTGTATGTATATTCAGTGGTAAGTGGGGGTTGCACTAAGGTATTGCTTTCGGGCACAGGGAAGTCACATTTTAAAAAGGCTATCCCTTATTGACAGGTGATTTGAACACAAAAGATCCTTAGAGAACTAAATATTAATTTTTAGATTCAGCTTGGTAATCTAGGTCCTGTAAGGATCTGAATAATGAAAACCAAGATTTTATGTAAATCAGTTGGACTTTTAATTGGTTCTGTTTATATATATATTTTTTCTATATTTTATATAAATAAAATAAATTTATTTTATCTTTTAAATTACTGAAAGATTGAGTACATTTGGTAGCGCATCATTAAAGCTGTTCAAATCTGAAATTGTGTTAAAAAGTAATTAAATATAAGAGGGTTTTTTGGGAGTTCTTGTTAATAAATGGTTAATACAGTATGTTAAGAAATCTCATCATTCTCTTCCAGCGGTGTAAAACTGTGCCATGCAATTTACAGTGTGGGAGTTTAAATTATGGATTCCGTCACTTGATTACCAATTATTACTAAAATGATTTTTTATAACCATTTATTTCTTGCATTACTAATTTTCTCAAATTGCTAGGTTTTTGCAATACATTTCATAGGAGGCTTAAATGCCAATTGAAGCAGCTATTCTTCCAGGGCACTGACACTCCTTCTTGCAAGTTTAATTTACTTTAGTTTGTGCTTAAAATTGTGTACAGCCCAGTCCAGTTATTTTAAAGGAATATTGCAAAGATCACAACTTTAAAATTGGAGATATTCCAAATGTGTCTGTTGTAGAGGAAAATAATGGAGAACTGACATAACATCTCTTATTTGTTTTATATTGGATAAGCAGAAAAATAAAATAAAGGTTTCATACTGTTGCCAGCTTTTATCACTAGGGCAAGATCTGTGTGGCTGATATTTTATATGCAGGTGTACAAGATTTGTTATTTAAGAAGCCTTATTGCCAAATGAAGGATAAGATACAGTGAGGACATTACCAGTGTTGTCATTCCTTTCCAAGTATAAGATGTTGTGTTCAATCTTAACTGACAGTAATTTAAATTAAACTTGAGATTTAGTTGCATAAGTGGCAAAATATTCACGAGAGAGAGACATCAAGTAGAGAAGGGTTTTCTGTTCTGCATTCAGATGGTCTTTTCTCATGTGCAGGTCTCTTAATTATCAGCGGTACTAATTATCAGGTGAGGAAAAAAATGACCATTTTAGTTTATTTGTAATATGGATATGTGTTCATAATTATGTGTATGAAATGTATGTGTTTATGTATGTACACATGTTATTTAGCATAAGTGTAACACTCACATATTTTCATATACATAGAAGTAAATTCTTCCTTTATTGATCTGTCACATTTCTGTGCTACACACACACACTTTATGGTTGATAGTATAATAATTTCATAGAAAGCCAACTCAATATAGCAGATACCCAGCATAGGCAAATATGCTAATCAAAGTGATAGAGTTTATGAATTACAGTAACTGCACATTTTATTATACGATACACTTTGCATTTTACATTTTATTGTAATACACATTTTAACAGTATTACAAATTTTACAACTCCTGAAATAATTTAAATGTTGATTTGCTACTGGTACTAAATTGCTCCTTACTTTCCTCTGATACAGCTATAGTTATTACCTTTTCTGTTGCCTGGTGGGAAAAGAATGAATAAAATAAATGTAAACAAAAGGTTCTCAGGCCCGGGCTAAGTTTTGCGTGTTCAGACTGCAGTGAAGTCAAAGCGAATAATGTTGTCTGGCAGCATAATGGCAAAATGGATATAGTTTGGTGGAGACTCCTGAAGCAAAGAATCATAGAATCATAGAATCGATTGGGTTGGAAAAGACCTCAGAGATCATCAAGTCCAACCCTTGGTCCAACTCCAGTCCATTTACTAGATCCTGGCACTAAGTGCCATGTCCAGTCTCAGTTTAAAAACCTCCAGGGACGGTGAATCCACCACCTCCCTGGGCAGGCCATTCCAAGGCCTGACCACTCTCTCTGTAAAGAATTTCTTTCTAATCTCCAACCTAAATTTCCCCTGGCAGAGCTGAAGCCCGTGCCCCCTTGTCCTATTGCTGACTGCCTGGGAGAAGAGACCAATCCCCACCTGGCTATAACTTCCCTTCAGGTAGTTCTAGAGAGTGATGAGGCCACCTCTAAGCCTCCTCTTCTCCAGACTAAACAACCCCAGCTCCCTCAGCCTCTCCCCATAGGTCTTGTGTTCCAGTCCCTTCACCAGTCTTGTTGCCCTTCTCTGGACCCACTCCAGCACTTCAATATCTTTCCTGAACTGAGGGGCCCAGAACTGAACACAATACTCCAGGTGTGGCCTCACCAATGCAGAGTACAGGGGAAGGATCACTTCCCTTGTCCTGCTGACCACGCTATTTTTGATACAGACCAGGATACCATTGGCCTTCTTGGCCACCTGGGCACACTGTTGGCTCATGTTGAGCTTCCTGTCAATTAGTACCCCCAGGTCCCTTTCTGCCTGGCTGCTCTCCAGCCACTCTGTGCCCAGCCTGTAGCGCTGCAGGGGGTTGTTGTGGTCAAAGTGCAGGACCTGACACTTGGCCTTGTTGAACTTCATCCCATTGGAATCAGCCCATCTTTCCAGTCTATCCAGATCGCTCTGCAGAGCCCTCCTGCCTTCCAGCAGGTCTACACTCCCTCCCAAGTTGGTGTCATCAGCAAATTTGCTGATGGTGGTCTCAAGCCCCTCATCTAAATCATCAGTGAAGATGTTAAACAGGACTGGACCCAAAACTGACCCCTGGGGGACAAATCCAAAGATCTGAAGTGCCTACTAAGATTACTTAGTAGGTAGAGTAGTGAAGGGTCATAAACCTGTTGCTTAAAAGTCATCTGGGACTCGTAATGTTGAGTGTCAATGTAGGAGAAAGTGTGATACTCTTCATTATTTGGTTTGAGCACAACTATGTGTGATGAATGGTTCAACAGGAGACTGGGCTATTGCAAACTGTCAAGTTTCAAGCAAGAGTATCATTCTAGGGGATAAATTCAGAATTTCTGTGTAAAGAATTAATGTTTTCTACTGTTTTGAAGTATACTTGTATAGGTTTTGGTGTTCAGCAGAGTCATTGTCTCTAGTCACACTAATGAAATGCGCTCTGATTTCTCCCTTTTGTGAGGATGAAATGCGTTCATATTTTTAAGAATATATTTAAATTTGGGGAGTCCTGGTAAATGATGTTCACTTTATCTCACTGACTTCCATAGGAGTATTGTTTGTTACCCTCATTGCCACTGGATCCAACAAATCCTTACTTGATGAAAGAATGTTCAAGAACTTTAAATTTAGATGAAAAAATGTGAGATGAAAACTGAAGAGCCAGCAGGATGGAGCTCCTACTTCTTGAATTATTTAACAAACGGGGTGGAAGTTTGCTCTGGTGAAGTGTGAATCTACTTTAATTGCACCTGTGCCCATTAGCTTTCATACCTTTATTAATATGGCATAGGATTCTCCCATTTCTAATCAGTGCAGCATTTGTACAGTGAGCCCAGTACTTCTGGTTTATTGTGAGTGAGCACACAGCTCCTAAATCCAGTGTGGTCTGTGTTTGCAGGTTGAGCCTGGCAAGTCTTAAGGAGTTGTGATGATGTTGCATTCAATATACAGCCATCAGTTTTGGTGCACAGTAAAGTCATCTTGGATATGTTGGACTTGCTGTTAGCACACAGCTTCTGTAAGTTGTGGCTTTATCTTCTCTACTCTGAGAAATTTGTCTCTGGACAAATTTCTGAGGGGAATAAAAGCAGTCTGCATATTACGCTTCTGACTTCAAACCTGTTGTGTAGTTGCATACGTTTTTGTATTGTGAGCAAAATGCTCCTTTGTTGTGGAAATGAACCGGTAGAATGATACTTGATTTGATAATTGTACACTATCAAAGAAAGTTGAGATGGCTTGCTGTGAACTTTTCCTTTAGAAACAAAGTTCTGAATTGTTTCAGTCTTCATTCATGTCAAAATCTGGTTGAATGGTTTGCTTTATGACTTCAAGGATTAGTTGGCAATCCAGGACACTGAATATTTCTGATCAGTAAAGATTTTTCTCATAAGAGGAAAATGTTTCTCATGCTCTCTCTAGATGTATGCATAACTTTATTTCCAGGTAGATTGCATTGCAAAAAGAGCATAACAAGAGAGTCTTTTGAATGACTTATGCAGAGGGTTTTTTTAGTGTATGCCAAGAGTTAGCATTCTTTACTACATAAAGAATTAATGGGCCCAGATATTTGAATTTTCTAGAACTGGAAATGTATTTGAAAGGAGATGATCATTAGAGTGATACAGCTTAGTGTCATAATAGTGAAAGAGGAGAATGTATCAAACCATAAATTGCCTGTGGGGTGAGAAGCTGGAGGGGAAATGTACTCTAGTTCTTGGGACCTATCCAGATGTCAGAAAAGAAAAAGAAACAGGTGGGCAGTAGATTGGTTCCCCCTTAGTGAGTTAGTGGGGAGTGATTGTGGAACTGATAAATCTGGAACAAATTTCTGTTATTTATTCATAAATAATTAATCTTTTTTATAAAGTTTGGCTCTATAGTTAGTTTTATTTAAACTCTGCACCTGACATGATTTCATTAGTCATCTGATAACTCTAATCAGGATCACTGCACTATGCAAAAAATGTGTATCCTTAAAGAAAATGAAGTTCTAGTCAGAGTTGACAGTCACTGGGAGGTTTTTTGAATTATACAGACTTCTAATTTTAAATGTCATCTCTGAGGGCCACTGAGCAGGGGAATAGTTTGTGCTTGACTTAGTGTATCTGTGGTTGTGCTGTTATCCTCAGATGGGATTCCCTGGAGCTGAACAACTCTGCTTCTAAAAAGGGTAGAAACTGTGGCCATTTCTGATATCAGATGTAGTTCTTTATTTTAATTTTAAAATATGCCTTTCTAATTCACAAATGGAAAACATGAGGGAACATAGGATTAAAATGTCAGGATCCTGCCTAACTAGGATAATGACTTCGCGAACAGAACTCCTGAGCCTGATGAAGTTACACTGTTACCTCTCTAGAAGAATTAGTAAAAAAAATTAGAATTTTAAATAGTGCAGGATAACTTCAGGTAGTTTCTTTCATCTTTCTGGAAGCAGCCAGAGAGATATTCAGGACCTCCCTTCTGGCTCTCCAAGTGCTTGCGGGGATTCAGAACGTCGTACTGACCCAGTTCTCTTAAGGCAATTTGTAGCTTCAAAGGATATGTGCCTCACTGCTTTTCCTTTTGAAACACAGCTGAGCTGAGGTCAATTGTCTTTTGAAGCCCCACAGTTATGAAGAAGAACCCAAACTTCTTTCTGCTTGATCCAGTGTTTTCTGACCTCTACCAAACACTCCTGCCCATCTTTGTGAATATGCATTTGCAAGAGGTGCTTGTGTAATGTCTGGTAATTAAATGTGTGTTAATATATTAAGCTGTTAAGCAATAAATTGTTGTTTTCTTTTGCTCTCCTTCCTTGCCCAGTATCTGCAGATATATATGCATCAAGACCATACTGCTGTCCTGAGCAATTAAGTGCTGGACAGTAACTCTGCTTAAACACAAACATATAAATAAATCTGTCAACAACATTTCCTTTCTTAAATGGGAAATTTATTTCCCCAGTGTTACATTTTGATTTAGAGTTAGAGGTCTTTGTGACTAGGTTAGTAATTTCTTTAGGCCCTAGGCTGAAAATGAGAGATAAGCCTTTTTTTTACAGTTTGGAAAGACTGGAGTTGTATTGTACAATTTTTAAAAAAATAAAAATTTAAAGAAAGTAATATATTTTTTTAATAATTCCTAACCTTAAAAGTATATAATATAAATTATATCAAAATCTGAGAGTTAAAAAAAAGAATTCCCATCAATACTGTATGCAAATTGTGTAGCAGATTGTTGAGCATTTTTAGATAGTGTATGGCTATGTCACTGAGTACTCTTTAAGAGAGATTGGTGGTGAAGAGAGGCAGTGTGTTGTAACTTTACCACACAGTCAAGTGTCCTCTCGCAGAGATCAGTGCCAAGTATTTGATTAGTGGAAGTTTCATTTTTGTGGTAGATCACTTGTTTACACATTGCTGAAACAGTCTTGTCCTTGAGATTGTTCCATTCAGTCAGAGCTCTCAAAGTCAGCAAGCAGAGTCACAACACCTTGCAGAAGTAGGATGTTACGTGTAAATCCAAGTGACCTAAATTCTATCTAGATTCCTACTTCATCTTTTTATTCTTTATTGACTGCCTGTAAGCCTCCAGAACCAAAGGTCTGGGGAACATAAATAGAATTCAGAGTATCTGGATCTGAGCTTTTGTCCTCAAGGTAAAATGATATTGATTGCATACACCAATTGGTATTTGTGTCCTTTATCTGGTGTTCCATTTACAAGTGAATTTCGCCTTTTAAAAATGTATTGGTGTATTTAGTTCCTAAAAGAGAGGTTTTCATCCTGAATTTTTGGGTTTTCTTTAAAAAGCTCAATGCTAAACTTGTAGTAAGTAGGGAAAATTCTGCTTTCATCCAGTCTCATGTGACTTTTTTTTGGTAAATAGACAGCATTGACAGAACACCAAGGCTGTGCCCAAAACAGACAGAACGCATTTAACAGGGAAACTTGGGATATCTAATCTTTATGCATATCACTTTTATAATTCCTTTGTGATTTTGGGGTTTTTTTGGAGAATTTTGTGATAACCTTTTTAAGAAATGTATTCATTTTACATAGTCATGTCTGTAAATTCTCTCTTGAAAATAACAGAGGAGTTGTTATTCTGTTTTATATTTTAACTTACAGTGATCTTTTGAAAGGAGTTTAGAGTCTTTGACTTTTGCACCAGGAGTAAACTATTTAGGGAAAAAACCCCACATGTTCAAAAAAGTTTTTTTGAATACAGTACAATTATTGTTTTATTCGTGGCAGCTTTTATGGTTAAAAAAATAATCACAGAATCAGTTTTCTGTGTATCTTTTACCTGATTGTCAGTTAAAATTTATTAACTGAAATGGGTAACAGTTTTGCTCACTTTTTGTACTGTATTATTTATCATAAGAATGGTTTAGTATTTAACTTTGGTCTGGATGCCTCTTTTTTTTTTTTTTTTCACTCCCCCCTGAGATGCTACACTAGCAACGGTTTTTGTTACCATCCACAGGATGCTCTGGAAAATTCCTAATGGTTTCAACTTTGCTTTGATCTCACTTCACATTGCATGATGGAGATAGTTCAGCTTAGATCTTTTCATCTGGAAACCATTTCTTGGGTTCAGAATCTTACACCAATTAAGTTTAGAGCCTGAACCAGCTAGGAAGAAGACATTGGAGTTGGAAGTAGAATATCATGTGTTATCATATGATAGTAGACATGCATGTAAATATCTCAAAGGCAAGAGGATGGGGCCAGACTCTTTTTGTTGGTGCTCAGTGAAAGGAGGAGGGTTGATGGCTGCAAGCTAAAACATAAGAAGATTCACCTGAATCCCAGGGAGGCTGTGGAGTTTCCCCTCTTTGGAGACACTCAAAACCCACCTGGACGTGTGCCTGTGTAACCTGCTCTTGGTGACCCTGCCTTGGCAGGGGGGTTGGACTAGGTGTTCTCCAGAGGTCCCTTTCGACTCTAAAAGTTTTGGGATTTTGGGATCATTTCTGCTTTTTTCCACTCTCCATAGTCTTGTAGAACAAAACTCCATGTGGTATCTTTTTTTTCCCCTATAAGGTTTCTGTGCCTATCCCTTTGTTTCAGTAGTTTGTCTGTGTCCTTTCCCACAGGTTCAGTCAGTGAAAATGACCATATGGAATAGCCTTTGAAAGAGAAATTATGATGATGTAGAATCATAGAATCATAGAATCAGACAGGTTGGAAAGGACCTCTGAGATCATCAAGTCCAACCTTTGATCCACTACCATCACAGTTGCTAGACCATGGCACCAAGCGCCACATCCAGCCTCATCTTAAAAACCTCCAGGGACGGTGAATCCACCACTTCCCTGGGCAGCCCATTCCAATGGCTGATTACCCTCACTGTAAAGAATTTCTTTCTAATATCTAACCTAAACCTCCCCTGGCACAGCTTGAGGCCATGCCCTCTTGTCCTACTGCTGATTGCGTGGGAGAAGAGACCAACCCCTACCTGGCTACAACCTCCTCTCAGGTAGTTGTAAAGAATGATGAGGTCTCCCCTGAGCCTTCTCTTCTCCAAGCTAAACAACCCCAGCTCCCTCAGCCTCTCCTCATAGGACTTGTGTTCAAGTCCCTTCACCAGCCTCGTTGCTCTTCTCTGGACCCGATGTCTTACATCACCTGACAGATGAAAAAGGAACAATGGAGAAATGGAATATTCTCCTACCCCACATCTTGGATCCTTACAGAAGAGCCAAGCAGAAATCAGTCCTATGCTAGTATTTAATTTCTTATGTTATACTATGTAGTGGATTAGCTGCAGATGTTTCTTGACTGAATACAGGTGAAAGGGAAAAAATACCTTTTTTTTTTTTTCCCATACATTTGCAGTAAATATTGCCTTAATCTGCATTCAGACTACTGACATTAAAGAAATCTCTTTTGCTTATCATATATCAACTGTGAGAAAGTATGCCAGAATCTGTTCCAGAGATTCAAATGAATGAAAGGCTTTAATACATAGTTATTTTAAAAACTGTAGAGCTCTAAAACATTAGTAATAACATTAGAAAACCATTTTGTTTCCTTCCTCATCTTTCAGAATGTTTCCTTCTAAAGTGAGGAGATAAAGTACTTATAAAAATGAGTTACTGTATTTTTTACAAGCAATAATGTGTAATTCTAGGTATATATGTAGTGAATGCTACAAGGAGATTACGTGTATGTTCATAAAAAGCTAGCAGGGAAACAAACATGTCCTTGCCTTCCAAAGGTGCATAGGGATCTTTTCCTGAAAATCCCCGGTAAAAAATCTTTGATCCTCCCATAGAAAGAAGAAGGAGATTTATATCCAGTATCTGTGTAATAATGCTGTAAGATCAGCAAAGATCAAGAGTACAAAAATTACAGCATGGTTATTAACCAAAGAGAAGTGTAATTGACAGCAAGGAAGCAAAGACAGATAATGCAAATAAAGTTGAAATGTTTTAGAAGAAAGGCCTAAAATGCTGCATTAATTATAAATTGCTTAATCTCACTTTGGACCTAACCTGTTCAAACTTAAATTCTGTTCTTTTACCTCAATAGTAATGATATAACAAGGTGTAAAATTTAAGTTTGTTAATATGGTTGGATGATTGACTATAAATGGAAAGGGAATGAGAAGTTTATTAATCTCCCATTATCTTTTCTACTATTATAATGGATTATCTTTGCCTCATAGTATGCCTAACAATAAAGGATTTTTAATACCACCTGAGTAAATAGAGGTGAAAAATTGGTCATATGCTTTTATTTTGCTATTGAATACTTGCTTTCAAATAAATCAGCTGCAGAAAGACAATCGCTGTGAATCAGCAGCTGCTGTTATTAATAAATAGAGGCTGTTGGTGACTCTGAAGATAGAGTTTTCTAGTCTTTGCGAGAGTTGCATAAATGTTTTTCTGAACAGAGTGAACAGTTAGAATCTAGACATTTGGTGTTTTCATTTGCATCTTCTAGTTACTTTCCCTTCTGCTAGACCTTTCACAATGCAGAGGAAATCCACACAAATAAATAAGAACAAGTCTTTTTCTTCAGCAGCTTGCATATAGGATCTAGTCTTTCTTATCCAAGTCACTGACTATACTTAGAAGTAAAAAAGGAAAAAAACCCAAACCAGTAACAAATATGAAATTTAAATTCATGTCTTTTGTTCTTGTTGCTTTGGTGAGTTTGTTACATGGAAAGATGCATGGTCTGTGCTCTCAGCTGGTGACAGCTTTCATAAAGAAGCTCCGGCTAAGACTCATATAATTGGAGCTTTTACAAGAGGATTTGCTTTTCTCTCGGTGTGGCAACCCCACAATAACTTGTAGCAGGTAGAGAGCGCCCTGGGAAGGTTCATGATCAATGGAGAGCAGCTGAACAAGGCAGCCCAAAGCCAGCAGGCCTTCTAAAACCTTTCAAAGGCAAAATCTGTCCTGCATGGGAAACAGCTGGTAAATGGAATGTCTCATTTGTATTAAGGTCTCCTGTTATACAGCTTTTTAAAGAAAGGGAAATGCTTTGGAGGCAGGCAGAATGGTTGTGGAGAATTTTTTAGCATTATTTATGGGTTAAAACTCATAAAAAACTGAAGAAAATGAAATTAATATCAAAAAAAGAAATGAGATTTAAGGAGTATTTTATTAATGTGAGATCTATAAGGGTAATATGTGAAATATGATTTGATTAATGTGTAATAAAGCACACACAATTAATCATGCTTATTACAGCAATACTTATGTCTTAGTGAGTTACATTGTTTCATAGCTCTATAATCCGCATCCCACCATAACAGTAAACACAATAGTATATAGAGAAAGATGTGGAATATAAGATATATAATGTGCAATAGAGTAATTATTACACATTTGAGGACTGTTGTCTCCTCAAGGAGACTAGAAAAGCCTAAGTTGTCACACAGGGCTTTTAAGAATGAGAGGCTGTGATTCATACCAGTGATAAGGGTGCAAAACACTCTCCAAGGTACTTTATGTTCAAAGTACTTCCATGACAGATATCAACAATATTGAAGATTACTATGTAATTTCAAAGTGAAAAATAGAATAGTAAATAAATGTGTGGCTCAACTGGACATATTAAAGGATTATATTTATAATAAAATTATTTGGTGTTTTCAGTATTAGCCTCAATTTTATCTTGTCCCATGTTGGTTAGCTGCATGATGGTATTTCTCTCTTTGGAAGAATGTGTGTGTTCACAAGCAGTTCAGGAAGGAATCATAAGACTTTTCTGTAATTTATTCTCTTCAGAATTTGAACTTTACATTTTCATATATTCTTCATTAAGAATGTAAGTTATTTATAAAACATATGCACATTACATATTTTATATGTACATATATATATATATACACACACATTAATTCCCTCTTAATTCTTGCACCTCTAACTGCAGTGCTTGCTTTATTCACTGCACTGCTATTTTTGCAGAGCCAAACCTGCAATTCTGGTTAACTTCAATGTTATAATAAAAGATATAGCTTTTTGTTGTTAGTTGTTTTTGTTAGTATTATTCTTTCCCTCCGAAATGTAGAAGCCCTGCAGCCTGGAACTGTGGATTTTTGTTTTTCTTGCTTACTTTTTTCTTTCTTTTACTTTTCCATTTCCCTGCCACTGCAGTGTCTGTTACTTGAAGAATCAGAGCTTAAGTTAATCGTTGACTGAAATTGGTTTGTCTTTCCTAGGAAAATAAGAATTTATTTTTTTCACTGCTCCAACTTTCAGTGACACTTCAGTAGGTAGGTCAATGTTTGTTTCACAGTCTAGTTTTTCTTAAACTCAAAGAAAAGGTTTTCCGAGCAAATTATTTTTCCACAGAAGCAATGGATTGAAAGAGAGAAAAAAAGGACACCCTACAAAATGCAGTAGGTAATATATATACTTTTCAACTTGTATCTTATTTTTGCGTATGACTCTTTGCATGGTTTTGTGTGTATATAATTGCAAATGTGAGACAAATAAGTGCTACATACATACTGGAAAAAGTACAATAATAGTAGTAGAGTGACTGCAAACATTATTTTCAAGGGAAGAAGTAGATACGTCCTTTTTTTTCCTTTATACTTCCAAGTATTTCATTACTTTCAATACCTAAAGTTTGAACGAAACAATTTTGACAAGCTAAAATAAATGATACTCTCTTCCTCTTTCTGTTCTTTTGTTGTATCTCAAAACTTCTACCTAACTAGGTCAGAAATTTCTGTCATATTCACTGTGATTTCTCCATGCAGTAAACTTTCTTTGTAGTTGTTGAGAATTTGAACAAAGAACAGCTGTAAGATCAGCCTGTCTCTGTAGAAAGATTTTGCATCATTGAAGCAAAATAGCTGAGGATGTGGCTCACAGTTATTTAGAGGTTTTGTTGGTTTTTTTTTGGTTTCAGGCAGCTCCACCAGACTGTTTAATATAAATGAATATGCCATGTTTAGTAGTAATAAAGCAGACGGATGTAGAACTGTTATGAAAATGGACTGTGTCAGAATGGAAGTTGTGTAGAACACCTTAGGCTAAGTACCTTTTTGTTCATTTGTAATTGAATATGCAAATATATATCACCCCAATATGTTTCTCTTCCTGCAGCTGGCTTTTTTTTCCCTTTATCTACAAATCATTAACTAAGAAAATGTCAAAATCCTGAGATAAAAAGGCCTGTATGGAAAAATTACTGTGTACTACAAACATCTATACTGACAAGATTTATGTATACTCACCTCAGGAAATTTTCTTTGTCTTTTTTAAGGAATAGCTTTTGAACAATTTGTTTACCTACAGCAATAAATGAAAAAATGTGTTGCATCTATGAAGAGATTTTGAAGTGTTCCCCGAACATAAAAAAATCTCATAGGTATTAAAAGTCATTATGTTCTGAAACCATAACTATCTTGAACTTCTTACACAAAAAGTTATTAATGTAATCAGAGATGTTCACTGTAGTCACAAAAAAATTCTATTGTTAAAGATTTTTCTTATTTTTCCATGGAGTGTCTGTAAATGGTTGAGGTTGCATTTATAATTACATAAAGTTTTTGGAAACAAGTTTGTTTGTGTAACTTTGGCTAAGTTCTGTGCATGTCTAGGTTATATTCTTTAAAACAGGATGTTCTGCTTTGTATTTTATCAATAGTTAGTGTTCTGTCTCCTCTCCCCTGCCCCTGCCCCACCTGTCTCTATGCTGTTAACCATATGCTGTACAAATCAAATACAAAGAATACTGCACTATAATCAGTTTAAAGAGGGAAAACCAATATCAAGAGCTGTTGTAATACAGCACCACTGCCCCCAATGTGAATTATACATTCTAATGTCACAAAAACAAAGCAGTTATCTCTTAATACCCGATGAATTAAGAAGCTCCCTGTTCTGATTAGTTGTGATTGATCCGTTCGACTTCCCAGTACAGCAGCTGCTGTCCTTCTCAGGTTNACTGATTAGTTGCGATTGTTCTGTTTGACTTCCCAGTACTCACAAGCGGCAAAAGCAGCTGCTGTCCTTCTCAGGTTTTCTCTGTGCATCTGATTCTGTGGAATGACTCCACTTCTGCTGTGGTGAAAAAAGTTACCTAGATTACTATCCTAAACATATTGCTTGACTGTCATTCCTTATACCTTCCCTGACTGGTTCCAAGAATGCTATAGAAATGCTTATGGGATTACTTACCATCCAGCTACATGACACTGGATTGCTGTTCTCTTAACGTTAGTCTAAGGGTCAGACTGATATGTGAAGTTGTCTTAGTTTTGTTGACTGATGTTGTCTATTTTAATGTGGGATGTTCGAATACTTTAATAGAACATGTCCACAGAAGGGTAACAAAGCTGGTGAAAGGTCTGGAACATAAATCCTATGAGGAGTGGCTGAGGGAACTGGGGTTGTTTAGCCTGATGAAAAGAAGACTCGTGAGACCTTATTGCTCTCTACAGGTACCTGAAAGGAGGTTGTGACGAGATGGGTGTCCACCTCCTCTCCCGTGCAACCAGCAATGGGACAAGTGGAAACAGCCTGACGTTGCACCCAGGGAAGTTCAGATTGCATATTAGAAAAATTTCTTGAGTGAAAGAGTGGTTAAGCATTGGAACAGGCTCCCCAGGGATGGAGGAGTCACTATTTCTGGAAGCGTTCAGAAAAAGAGTAGACATGGCACTGGGTGATATTGTTTAGTTGACATGGTGGTATTTGGTCAAAGGTTGGACTTGATCCTCACATGAAAAATCTACACTGTTCCACATATATGCATCCTAGGCAAGTTGTTGTGGAACTAATTTATTGGGAAAAGAAAGTCAAGCTTCACATTTAACGTTATTCCTGGTGAAATGCTACGCATTTGACAAAGACAATAATCTTCGAGCATCAGAATTAGTATTGTTTTTCATTTCCCTAGACCTTTTAGTATTCTGTTTTCTGAATTACAGATGACAGTGTCTTTTTATCACTAGCATTAATTCTTTATTGCAAAACAGGTTGCAGAAGGTGAAGCAGAGTCATTGTAGCAACTCAAAGTCCCTATATAGTAACAAAATCTGCTTTCGTGTTGGCTATGGTCTCATCTGGCAGACAAGACAGAGGCAGGAGCAAGACTCCTCTGTGATTCTAAACTGTGTTAACAAATCCCAGCTTGGAGTTAAAAGAAAGTCTAAATGTGTGTATTCATAAAAGTCATATGTGTATTTTAGAAAGTGATATAGGAATAAGTAACCTCCAAAATACAGTGCCATCTGCACACTCTAAAACATTAAAGTGAAGATTGTATGAATTACAGTATGTGCAGATTTCAACCTGTATTTAGGCTATGCCAAATTTTATTATTTGTTTCATAAATTTGCCAAATTACAAGAAATACCTTAGACACTTTTTTTCAAAAACAGTGAGCTGGTCACTAATCCCTCTATTCCCTATTGTGAATGCCAGTGATGTGTCATTTTGTTTTAAAAGTTTTTTCCCTCTGCTATCTGGGAATTCTCCACAAGAAAATTTTTCCAGTGCTGCATTAATATAAGCACATTCATTTAATCACTCTGTAGAATGCCAGGGAACTGATTACAAAAATATCCATGAAAGAAAAATACCAATCTCATAATTCTGTATTGATTACCTAGCCGTTAGTGACTGCTGCATACCATGTCTCATCGCTGGATATGAAGTGTGAGTACTTTTAATAATTTTGTTAGCTTCAACCTAACAGTTTTATTCTTACGATAGTAAATTGTCTCAATAATGCTGCCCTTTTCATGGGGTATGTCTAGAAACTCAGTTATCATTAACAGAACAAATGCTACATTGCAGATGTATTAACAACAGCTAATAAAAACATTATCTCCAAGTGTCTAAAGCTGCGGAGGAGCCCGTGTGCCTGGCTACTGAATAACTGAAAATGCTTTCTTGTAAATATTTCAGTATTGTTTATGAGGGCAAATGAAATCAGTTTCCCTTATTCCTCACACTCAACCACGCCCCAGAATCCTGTGGTGTGTGGTTTCCAAATGACAAATTATTACTATCAGTTTGTAGCTGCAGGTCAGGTTTCCTCAGCTGATTTCTGCTGATTTTAATTCTTGATTTTTTTTTTGCTTCTGTGGCTGCGAGATCGGTATGTAAGCTCTAGTTCATTCTGATGAACTAAATGCCATAAGGTATATATCTCTTTTCATGATGAAGGCTTAGTTCTTTTCAAAGTGGTGCAGCTTTCTCACAATATATTCCATAAAAAGGTCTCCAGAAATGTCAAAAATACTACTCCTGTTTTTCCTTCTCCCCTCTCTTGGTGGGTACCAGTCTCTCTCAGCTGAAAGCAGCCTACAACTACCCAGCTTCCTATTAGCTCCCAGATACTTTGTATTTCAATGTGAAGATAAAAGTCGGTTCTTTTGCATGGCAGAGAAAGGTTCCAGTGAAACATGATTTATTTTTTTTTCATGGTGACTGTTACTAGAACACAGCTCAGTAGGATTATAGTCAGTTCCTTTTATATACGAAACCAAAACCAATGTGCCAGCATTGTTGTTAGTAGAGGTTTTGATCTAGATATGGCCAGTAAAATGCACAAACCTAGTAAACAATTAAAAAACAGCATATCTGAAATCTCTGTAAAACTGTGTAGCTAGACTTAAGCCTTGTAATTTGTATTAATTTTTAAGTACCACTGCCTTTTTTTTTTTTTTTTTTTTTTTCCCTTTGGTAGTGGTTGTTCTTTTTTTAAGCTGGGGGAAGAAGTTTCTACATGGGGAAGAACCTACAAAACAGTATTTCCTTTTTCTCATCTTGTTTGGGAAGGCATTACAAGGAAAGGAAGGTAAAAAATAAGATATAATTTCCTTTGAAAGTGACAGTAAATGAGAAAGATATTTTGTTTATTTCTTTTGAACTAGTAGGAGGCAGAAACAAAGCAAGTATTACTTTGAATCAGCTTGTGGTAGTTGTCTTATGAAATAAAACTTTTTGCATAAGATCTTTTTATTTTTTCTGACATTACAGAATTCTTCAATTTGAAACTAAAGTAAGTAGCATATATAGTAATTTGTATATGCCAGTGGCTTCAGTATTGAAATACTGAAAAATTATGAATGAGGTCAGAAAATGTATGGTATATTAGCAATGGTTAGACTCTTTAATGAGTTTGCTAACATACACAATTTTTTTTTAATAAAGGAGTTTTAAAAAATGTTCATTTAATTTTGTTGAGAATATTCATTCAGAATGCCTGAGTCTTTCATTTACATGGAAGACTGCATAAGAATATTAATTTTGAAATGCACTTTTTTTTAAAACCATGTTCTATTTCTAAATGTACTTACCTCGATGTGGTATCCCCAGTGATTAAAGCCTGCATGTGCATGTGCATGTTCCTTTGCATCTGGGGAGCAGTTATCCAAAATTTCAGAATGTGTGTCTGGAGCAGCAACGTTCTTTTCTTCCATACTTGTAGAAGAAACTGTTTTGCCTTCTCTGTAAACTACTTTTGCCTTTGAAGGCTTTGCCTTTTTTTTGTTGTGAGTTGCTACCTGTGCAAAGAGAGGACTCTTCCCCAAGTGCCTGTGTTGGTGTGAATGTTTGCTTTTTGGATGAAGTCTGCTGCTTCAATGGCACCCAGTACTATCTCAGGTTCAGCATCTGCATATTTTCAACTACAAATTTTTGTGCTTAAAGAGGGTTTGTTTAAACTACTTTCTAAATATCACTGTGCCAGGTGATAAAAGGAGGGAGGAACCCAGGTCTGTAATGTGAGGTTAGTCCTTAGGAGTTTGGGCTGCGCAGGACCCCTGCATGTCTTTGGGTTATAGACATGATGAATCCTTGGAGTTTTTTGTTCACTCAAGCTTTGAGAGGGCAAAGAGTTTCATAAAGTTAGGGTTTGCTCAGAAGATTTATTTTGTGTTGTGGTTTTTTTTTAATTACTACTTCTGTGGATGTTGAAATTTGAAAATTTTATCTGTTTCTTGCAGATGTGTTTTCTTCAAAGATAAGCACACTGATTTAATATCATGGGCATGTCACAGACAAATATTTTATATTACCATTGTTTATATTACAGGGAGAGCTTTTTGAGAATTAAAGTGTTATAATGCCTTTAAAATAGACAATGAAGAGAACATAGATAAAACAAATTGTTTTCACTGTCGTTTCAAAAATAAATTAGATTGTGATCTCTGAATCAAGATTTCAAGGCTTCTTCGTGTTATCTGATGGTATGTTCTTTTTTACAGACCTTTGTAAATCCTATAACTTTATGTCATATATCATAAGCCAGATAATTTAGCTACTGGTCACTTGTGTGCTAGTATTGCAAAATGAGGAATACTCTGCCAAAATGTCTAGGGATATTTTTGCTCTATATTTTTTGACTGACAAAATAGATGTAATTTAGAATGGACTGATTTCCTGGATGTGTTTGAAAGTCTTTACGGAAAACTAGTAGTTACTAATAGTAATCTTATTTAATGACATTATAGTTATGGTTCAAGTCTACCACTATTGTTATGATTCAAATCTACCACTGCTTCAAAATGTTGTCAAATGGTCTTAGTTATTTGGTAACTTAGATTAATCCCTTTTCAAAGCAATGTTTGGTTTGGAGATAGAAATTTTGGGGGGCTTCATAATTTCTTTATGATGGCCCAAGTACTTATTTTTTTTCCCTGCAGTTTTAGTACACTCTAAATGGCTGTAGATGAGCAGTTGTGATCCTAACTAAAATGTGCTATACAAGATGACTGATGATTTACAGTTGACTTCTTACTTAATAAATGTAGTGATATATGTGCTGGGTCTTTTGTTTCCCTAAAAGTGAAGAAGTGCTAACATGAAGGGATAAGTTCACTTATTTAATGGGGGGGGGGTTTGGTGTTTTTTTAATTTGTTCATTTTTTGTAAAGAATTAACTTTCTCCAATGTAATGTTGAAGTTTCTTTACATTCACTTCTGCTTACTTCACTGCTTTATGTGGCTCATCTTTTGCCCTCTACACATTAAGATACCCATATTGAAAGCCAGAGAAATCTTTTATGAGAAATTGTTCTCTTTTCATTGAAGGAGAAACACCTAGTAGAACCACTTAGAAGTAGAAAGTAAAGTCAAGTCTTTTACATGGGAATATTGCACTTGGAGGGTCCCTAGAGTAACCTTCTGTAATCTGAAACCTTTGTTTTTTAGAATATCTGTAAAAATAGGAATTTCTACAAAACATAAGGTTTCTGCCTTCTAATGCATTTTTACTGCCGTCCAATATTTAGGAACCCTTTAATATATCTGGCTTTTACAGCATCCTGTATTGACTGGTTGGAAATACACTGCCTTTTGTTGCATGGTGCCTTGCAAGAGGGCCTTCTAGGAATCTTTCCTCCAAATTAAATTTTTTAAGAACAGGCACCATCCTCGTCTTTAGCTCAGTGGCAAAAAGGAAATAGTATTCACCTTCTTTACTGAGAAGACCTTTAATTGTCATGTTCGTTATTAATGTCTGTTCAGTGGTGCTTCTCCTGAGATTTCCAGAAACACTTTGAATCTACCAAATAGAGGGGGTTTCACAGTTCATGTGATGTCTGAGAAAGAATTTTGTTATTGCTGGTTGGTTTTTTCTGTTACTTTAAGGGTGCTTGCATTATGAGAAACAGTAAATAATGTTTCCTCATTCATCTTTTTTATACAGTTCATGGTTTCTGTAGCCAGCTAAGCTGAAGAATTCTGAAGCTTTCTCAGCAGCTTCATGTCATTAATCACCTTTGTTGCCTTCCATTGTACAAGGTTTTTAGCGTAATTTTAGTTTAATCATACATTTTTGAGATGGGGTGAAGAATCTACAGTACTCAAGGTACTCAGCCACCATAGTTTTGTAGTTAGTGACATAATAATTCATTCTTTATTCCTTTATAATAATTCTAGAAGCTTTTTTGTCCTTTTGGCTTCTGCTGAAAAGAGGCTCCAATTGCTGTTTTTTTCTCAGCGATCATAACAAATTTTCCACTTGTTACCATAACATTAATGTAAGTTACTTTGTTATTAACACTCAGTTTCATTTCTTTTTTAATCAACTTGACCCTCTTTTCCATTTAGCTTTATTTTTCATTATTATTAATAATTTCGAAGCATTATTAAACTTTGATATAACATTATGCTTTTGCTGTTCATATCATTTGTGGAACATACTGAAGACCACAGAGCTCAAGACAGGTACTGTAAAACTGAAGAATACAGTTTATTGTGGAAAGGATCATAAGTTCTTTTCTTAGGTGTCCCATCTCTAATGCATAATCTTCCACAAGACTGTTTTTGAATTTATTTCATGATAAGTTTGTTTCTTTAATAAATTTTGAGAAACTGAAAGCTTTTGGGGAATTCAGATAGTCAGTCAGACCAGCTTATTTCTTTCTGTAGTGTTTTACTTTTAAGAATACAAATATATTTGTCAAACACAACTTTCTTCAAGCCAATACTTACTATACACCATTACATGGAATGCTACCTGGAGTGCTTTTCTGATGGATGAAATTTACTTTTAGGAGTACTTTATTAATTTTGTTTAGAATGTATGTCATAAATTGTTATATGGTGCTACATATGTAAATGGAGTAATGATTAATAAAGATGGTACTGCATGTCCACTTTCTAGAGGTTTCTGTCTGCTGGCCATATATTTGCCTCACAAGGACAAGAACCAACATTATGACTTGACAGTTCTAGATAAATGTTGCGGTGAGATCTCTTATTTCATCAGTGTCTCCAATGAATTACGCCAGTGCCAATATAATCATTCCCATCTTCCGTAGTTCAGTGAGGACAAATAGGTTCTCGGAGCTAACCTGCAAAAATGGATGTCATGTACGTTCTCTGTGTGACTGAGTGTCTTTCATGGTCCTGATGTCATGTTGCTGAAATACTGTTTGAACGCAGTTGGGTCTATGTGTTTGTTATATTATTGGGTGTTAAGGGACAGTGACTATAACCAGTCATTACAACAAAATCCTCCACAGGGTGCGAAAGACTGTGAATGGTAAAGAAATGCTTTTTAAAATATAGAAACACTTTACGAGGATATAAATAAGGAATTGTCAGGCTCATAGATTTGTCTGCAGAAATAAACTCCTTTAACCTAATAAAACATTAGTATCTCCTTCTCTTCAACATTAAAGCAATACTGTGAATAATTGAAAAGTGTAGATTGTCATCATCGTATAACAAGAAAATATTTTCTGTTTCTTTATTAGTAAATAGCAATATAATAGTTTTTTACCTTTTTTTTTTTAATTTTTGTCCAGCTAAGTTACTAAGCATAGTTCTCTCCTGTCTCTGTGCAGTATTTTTGTTTTGATGGGTAAATAGGAGCTCTAAACCAGAGACATTAAGGCCATAGCTCTAAGCTTACAATTTCTGTAGCTCATTACTATTATTTAGCAGCAAACATGCATATAACTTAAAGCAGGTAATGCCTGTTTCACTGCATCTCTGCTTTATCTGGTGCCTTACTGCTAAGGACAGCTTCAGAGAAAAGACCATTTAGTGGATATATTTGGAAATGTATAATTTAAATTATTATTCTAAATACCATAAATATGTAGATCAGAACAAATGATTTTCCTATATAATGTGTTTGTGAGAGAGGGTTTGACATACAGATGTTCTGATATTTTGATCAGAACTTAGGGCCACATTGAGTCAAAAATATAGACAAACTACACCATATTTGATTAGCAGATTAAGGCAGGCTTCCTGACTTGTTCAGGTGGCTACAGCAAGAGAGAGAGTGAAGCACAGTGCCTTGCATGCCAGAGAGCAAAGCAGGGAAATTGGATCCATTTGCCAGAACTTGTGAGAATTATCTTTTATTTGGTAATTCGTAACAATATTGCTCATCCTGAAATATCTGAAACCACTGTATATAGAGTTGCTAAAGCTCAGCCTGTGGAAATGTCACATGGACACTGAATTTCTGATTTTCTTATAAGCAAAGTCTTGTGTAATAAAAATTGCAAACTCGTTTTAGTGCTGCTGTTCTAGTTCAGCATTTTTCACTGCTAAGAGCACTTGCTGTCTTCATAGCTTTTGTTTTTTTGGCATACTTCAACAAATGTTATATGAGTCTCAGCAAACTATATCAAATGTATATATCATTACCAGCTGAAAATCCTTTAACTTAATTATTTTCTGTGCAGTGTACTCAGGTCTTCTCACAGAGCTTTTCACTTTTTGTTTCTCATTGTATGAGGCAGGTGAAATGCTACCTGAGTATGTACAGAGGCACAGTAAAGTTGTAACCTGGGAAGAAACTCTTTCCAGCTGTATGGCTGTTGCTTCAGGATCCTAGGTACTAACTGATGAATCAGAATATACTGCTTATGGTGCTCCTGGAAATCTCCCAGGTTCACATCACTGATTTGTACAGAAATTCAGGCACTGCAACAGAAATCTTGAGGTCACAGAGGATCACACGGCATTTGGGATGATGATAAGATCAAGATAAATTTGGGGAAGGAAGGATAGTTTATGTTTCTGGGAGATGTAGGAGTAGTGTTATTTTATGTGTGGATAATTTACTGAGGTTAGCAGATTTCCTTAAAATCAGAGGTCTGAGGGACTTTTCCAAAGTGTTACATACTAAAGCTGTGGCAAGAGAATAACAAAGAAAAAATATTTTTTTTTAAATTATGATTTTTAAATTATTTTACATTTCAAGACCTGTTCAGGTTTAAGAGTAGTAATTCTGATGATTGGGGATGGGGCTTGTGTTTGTGTATTTTTTGGAGTTTTTATTTCTTTGGGTGGTGAGTTTTTTGATGCCTATCTTGGATAATCCAGAAAGTGTATTTTTGTATCTGGCTATTGTAATACTATATGAGAAATAAGTTCTGCATTGGCATTACAGGCATTTAAAATACATGTGCTTTTAATGCTAATGCAAAGGTAGTAGAGTTTTTGCTTTGTGGATTTTTTTTCCCCTGTTCAAAAGAAACTATAATACATATCACTATTCATAATACCTGGTACTTGAAGCGGCTTGGAAAAGGAGCAGAAGGGAGGTTGGTACTCTTGCTGCTAATAATTAACAGTAAATAAAATAATATGATTGGGTACAACACTTGGAAGAAGCAGGACAAGAGGATTAGCATGGGATTCAGTGTGCTTGCAGTTTTTACCAGCCCAAATGGAAAAAGAGGGAAATCTGCCTACTTGAATTGAACTGCAGGAGTGAAAGAGAATAAAAAGTTAGAACTGCATATAAATACACACCTTTGAATAGGTTGGTTATGTATAATGGAGGCCAGAGAAAAAATAATTATGTAAAACATTTTTTTACGATGCTGAAAACAGAGTGATTGGTAGAATTATTAACTAGCAAAGGGCAGTGAAATGAGCACTGAGGAAACAGATGTAGCAATAATCTGTTGGGAATCCAGAAACTCTTTGGAGTGTGTGCAATAATCCATTGGAAATGATTGAGAAAAAACTGTAAATGTGTTGCAGCACTCACTACAGACAGATTTCCCAGTTATTTTATCAAGTGTTGTCAAAATTTAGGAGTATGATATCTTCTGTATAAGGCATATTTCAATTTGGTAATGAGCTGCTAGTTTATCTAAATGACCTCAACAGAGAATTTTGTGCTGAGTATCAACAAGTGAACTAGTTTCAGGATTTGACAAAGCAACATGTGATATTTTAGATCACAGCAGTAAATAAGGGAAAACCCATTATTAGATTGTGTGTGAGAGGGTATTTTCAATGGAGATTTTCAGAGATTTTTGAGGTTTTGGTCCTCTGTAACTAGGGCAACTAACTTAAGATGCAAAAATGTAGAACAACTTAAAATTTTGCTCAGAAAGTAGTTCATTATTGTATCAGGACTAGAGACCTAGGCTTCAAAGAGAGTGCCTTGCAGAACCTAAAACTGAACTCAGTTGTGCTCCAACACTGGATTAACCTCTGTTTTATCGGAATTACTGTTTAGCAGTAACAATAACAAGTTTTAAAATATTTTTACTATTTGACGTGGCAGAATAATCCAAAATAGTTGTTACTTGGTTAATTCTAATCTGTTCCTTAGTTTAGGTGTTCTCCTGCTTTTTACCATGCTCAGTAGTTACTTGAAATCATAAGCAGAAGTTGTGCATCCGAAGCACATGAACTGGTCTCTGTTATGTGCAATAAGCTCCCAGAGTCTCGACAGATACAGTCCTCTGTGTCGTCTTTTCCCTCTTAGATAGATTTATAATCAATAATGATCAATATTTGCATGTCAAAGACTTTTCAAACCTAAGTTTGAAAGTCTGAAGGCTGCAACTCTGTATGAACTTTCAGGACTTCCTTAAAAATTAGTTCCTGTGGTGAATGCCAATTATTCTAGTAATTTTCCTTGTTGTGTTATAGCTGTTGCTGATCTGAGGGAGATTTGTTGAAAAACAGCCAGTTTGTTGATTTCTTTCTCTGCTGTTTATGAAACTAGAGAATTGTTTTGTAATTCTTCATAGTAGATGCCTGTGTGAGTGAGGACTGCATGTCTGTGACACCTCTGCAGTTTGCAGCTGTGGTATTGAAATAGGACAGTGACATATTTTTAGCACTTGGTAGCAATTACTGGTACCTTAATTCACACATATATATATATATACATATACAAATATCAATAAAATAATAGAACAAAACTCATTCTCTCTCTGCTGTGTTCAGCACCTTGGTGATAGAAATTTCATGGTTTTCCATTTTTTTATGTATCTTTTGTTTCAAGCACATGCTACATTAGTGAGATTATTACCAGTTCTTTATACTTCTGCTTGCCCATGGCTATTCACTTGCTGCTGATATTGCTGCCCTTGACACATAATGTCTAATCTGAAAATAATAAATTCTTCATATCCCTTCACACTGATAAAGTAATAATTTTCAGTTCCAGTCCTCCTGTGAAGAATTTCATTAGACTAATGTTACTTTTCTTATCCTTTTTGACAGTACTGTACTTGCTTTCCTGTGTTTTCATTTTCAGTTTTTGATCCTTGCAAAAACTGGCAAAGATAACATATTGCCATTTTTTGCACTTCCTCCCAAATTTAAACACTGCCTAGACTTGTATCACTTTCTGCAGTTTGTCTGTTGCAAAAGACTGCAAGGTGGATTGTATTTTTGTGTCATATTCCAGGCACAGTTTTAGACTTTGCTTTTCTGTATGTTATTACTTCAGAACAGTCTTTTACAACTCTTTTGCCCATAGCCGCCTCTTATCTCATAGAGTCTTAGGTTGCTTATGAGATTAGAAAATGTTGGGACACTTGCCTGCATAGTATGATAATTTTTGACTCATAATGTGTCAGGATGACACTCAGGATGTGTCTTTCTGAGTGTTTTGGTGCAGAACAGACTGGTCATGTTTCATGTACTTCATAGTATTGAGGACTTTTAGGCAGATGATTGTACTTCTGAAATTTGACACATTCCTTACATGTTGCTTCAAGTTAACTGATACCTTCCTATTGCCCATTAACAAAAAGAAAAAAAAGGAAAAAAGAATCAATTCTATGTTCATTGAGAAGAAACATTATTTGTTTACTAGTGCTCAATAATGATTTGCAGTGCTGTGTGAAATTGCCTTTTTTCCCCTACAAATTTCTGTTATTTTAAAGACTCTATTATTTAATATTCTTAGTGAATACTGTTTCAGCTTTCTATTTTCAGAAGTTGCATAGAGTCATGAAGCTTGACTTAATAGTGCCTATAATCCAATCTGTATATCATAATTTCTGTGTAAGACAGGAACAAGTTCCAACAACTAGTTTAAATGCCTTACTTTTTGTAATACACTTCTTGCCGTATATTCTAAGTGATCCCAGGGTCAAAAGTATAAATTGTTTTGGTTTGCAGTGAGGTTGTTGCTTAGACACATGCCAGTTTATGCATGGTAATAAGGCAATTTGTTATTGTATGTTAATCTGTTATTTTTCTATTTTAAAAGTATAATGAATGCTTGATAGGTTGAAATAAATTTGCATAAACTGTTATGGGTCAAATTCATGGATCTTCTCTTTCAGAGTTTGTAATGAGACATGAAAATTTTAATGAGACATTCCGAAAGAAATAGATTCTTAATGTGTTTCTGTGAATGTGACTCTAAAATGTGTTATGAGAAATGGAACAAAAAGAGAACCAGGCTCTCTATAGTGTTTTCTCTCGTAAGAGGTTTTTAAAAACAACCAAACAACCTTTCAGGACAGCTTCTTACACTGCTGCTTCTCTGACTCAATCCAAATGCCATTGAAGTGACCTTTGGAAAAAGATTAGAAGTGGAGAAACTGATTGGGAATTTATAAAATTTTATTAGTTTATGATGTGAGACAGAGAAGACATCTATAGGATCTCAGTCAATGGACAAAGGGATTTGCTGACTTAACGTAAAGAAAGGGCCAGGGCATGGCTCGGAGCATTAGCACCCAGAATATGGTGTTGCTTATGTCAGCTACCACTCTTAAACACTGCAAAAACAGGTCTGTTTTTTAAATTTTAAACAAAATTCAGGTCTGGTCAGCACTGCCAAATTTGCCAGATTTACTGATTTGAAGGCTTGGAGAGTTTGGCCTGTATATCAGTTAGTTTTGGAGGCAGAGCATGATGTCTGACCAGATTTACTTAACAGTGTTGAGACAGGTTAAATGAGTGACTGCAAATGAAGTAATCAGCTCATCTTTGTTCATTCTTGTTAGCCAACGGTGAATTTATGTATTGCTTATTCTAGTTCGGTGTACACAATATAAATACTGGCTTCTAGGAACAGAATTTAAAGCTTGGACCTGTTTGTGAATTTAGCTTGTAATTTCTCAAAGTTGTTGCTTACAGCATTATGTACTTGTGCAACCCTTTGTAACAGAGAGAATAAGAAAATATAGGTATATTTTTCAAAGTGCTGAGCAATAGCACAAAAGATAATAATTTCTGTTATAAAAGACTTGCAATTACAAGATATCAATCAAATTCTATGTTATAAATATTGATAGAGCAGTAATTTATTTAAAAATTTAGACATTTTGAAAGATAATACAAAATGACTGAACATCAGAATAATCAGAATATAATCAGAATATTATCAGAATATCAGAATAATATCAGAAAACCTGAGTTACTGGACAATTTTCCAGAAGCTTGCCTGAAAAAAGAACTGCTGAATCCATGCTGTCATCTCCTCTCAATGATGCCTGGTGTGCCAGCACAGCTAAAAGAGTACATTTATCTCCCTACACCTCATTTGAATCCTTTATTAATGCTGACATCTGTTCAAATCTTAATTACCACATTACCACAAATAGTCCCTTGTCAAATCTAACCTAATTTAAAAATAGCTCAAAAACAGAAGTGCAAAATGTGTCTCTATGTAATACAATGATGTTTTATTAATAAAGTAAATGGATACATCATTTGCATAGTATTAAAAACAAGATTACAAAGCTTTTTATTCAGTTTATGGCAATTTTTTGGCATGGAAATTTATATTGCTGGTAACTTTGGACTATGTTAAAGCTGACTGTAATGCATTGTACTTGGAAATATGATCCATAATCCGCCTAGAAAAACTGTTTTGTATGACACACAGTTGTTTTCTAGTTATATGTCCCTTACTTTTTACAGGACAACTGCAAGCATTATTATTAAAAAAACAAAGGGAAAAAACTAAAGTATTTTTGTGCCATTTTTGATACCTAAATATCAAAATCACAGCAAAACTCAAAATTTGCCCCTTGAGGCTTATGTAGATAAATTGTAGCACTTTGAGGTGCATCTAAACTCTTGATCAGCTGTAAAAGGGATGTAAAGAATCTCAAAGATGTGTTAGGCTAGGAATAGGTGCCTTTTGGTGTACTGCTCATCTGCTTGTAACTAAACAAAACCAAAAAATGTGAAATGGACAGAGGAAAAGTGTATATGTACATCTGGACCTTCTGCCTGGGCCTTTGAACCTAGAGCTTGACTGCCAAGGCGGGTATCCAAAATGGGATTGTCAAGTATCATTTCACCACAGCTGTTGACAAAATAAGAGCTATGTCTGAAGCTTAAAAATTGCCCTTACTACATGGGTCATGGATTTGTGAAAAGTTTTGAGGCAAAATCTACCAGATTGGATTTGAGACTTTGATAATCTATAGGGTTTTCCTTGGGTATAGCTGATCTGTGCAGAGGGACTTTTGTAATAGTTATATCAAACCTAAGAATACAGAAAAAAAATCACTTTACAGACTATAACTTTACAAAAAGTCAGTTAGTCATTCTTGTATCAAGATGAATGAAATTGCGTTAGAGCAGGAGAGGAAGTTGGTCACTTCAAAGGGCTCTTCTGAGGTCTTGAAGGAATGCCCGAGGTTAAGTCTGACAAGCAGTATCAGCAAGCACTTCTGGACAGTGTGCTGAGGGAGTACTTTGTGTTGAAATTATCCAAAAATTGTTTGACCTGGTGTGGTTGGTTGACCCTGGTAGGATGCCAGGTGCCCAGGAAAGCTTCTCTGTCACTTCTCTCCTCAGCTGGAAGGGGAGAGAAAATATAATGAAAGGCTGAAGTGTCAAGGTAAGGGTAGGGAGAGATCACTTACCAATTGCTGTTATGGGCAAACCAGACTCAACTCAGAGAAATTACTTTATTACTAAAATAATCCCTTCCATGGGTTCCTGTGTGAGCTCCTCTGTCCATGGGACCACAGGTCCTGACAGAAGCCTGTTCAAACATGGGTTTACCGTGGAGTCACAGCCTTCTTTGGGCATCCGTCTGCTCTGACATGGGGTCCTCAAGGGGCTTCAGGTGGATACCTGCTCTACTTAGATCTCCACAGGCTGCAAGGCCACAGCCTGCCTCATCATGGTTTTTGCCACAGGCTGAAAGGGAATTTCTGTTCCTGTACCTGGAGCACTACTCCACCTCCTTCTTTACTGACCCTGATGCCTTCAGGGCTGTTGCTCTCAGATATTTTCACTTATCTCTCTGGCTGCAATTCTGATTTTTCCCCCCTTGTCATATCTCTTGTCCCAGAGGCGCCACCACCATTGCTGATAGGCTTGGCCTTGACCAGTGGCAGGTCCATCTTGGATCCAGCTGGCATTAGCCCTGTCAGACTTGGGTAAGCTTGGGTAAACATAGATGTAAAGTATTTGTTCCTTCCCTTTCTGAAAAATCCCCATAATACAGAAAACCAGTGGTCATTTAGTATGGGCGCTGAAGGAGAAAATGAGGCTGCACACACAGATTTCAATTTCGGGACCTGTCCACCAACACTTTCCGATCTCCTTTTTTCCATATTCTCGCATAAACACCTGGTGTTTTTCTTTTAGTCAACTGGAATTCCAAGGATCACCTCAAACCAGTGTCGTGATCCCATGCTGAATATTCACATGGGGTGGCTATGTTCAGCCACAAGAGAAAAACACACACTTATCTTGCAGGCTGCTTAGAATGGTTTTCCACTTTGAGACATAACATTCTGTCTCTCAAAGCACTCAGCCAAGGTCAATCCTCCCTTTTGATTCTGATTAACTAAATGCAGGTACAGAGTAACTCAGTTCCCACAATCTAGCAGTGTTGTTACTTCCATGATGTCATTTTGTGCTTCTCCAGATAAGGCCCAGCTGTCTCATCGGGACAGCAAATTTCTGTAGTGACCTAGATGAGATTCAGAGCACTTGTAATGTGGGGATCTAAACTTTTGTGAGATGGGGGATTTGAACTCTGTACTCTGTGTTGTTTTCAATCTGTAAAAGCAATTATATTTAGATACTTCTACTGTTTTTGTTGAATTATATGATTGTGGTCATCAAGAGAAAGACAGTGTTGTAAATCTGTTAGTGATGTAATCAATGAGAATTGTTCACTTAGTGTATTTGTGCTTTAAGAGCTCAGGCCAACACATGATAAAAACTTCTGTGATTTTAAATATGTAAGCACTCTTAATGACTTTTCTGAGTATTTAATCTTTCTGCATAAATACATTCGGTATTTGTATCTTGAAGTTGGATAAGCTTCTAAGTGAAAAATATCATCAGGTGAGCTTTTGAAGGCAAGCAAGATCTAAATTTAGGTCTTACATTTTCAGTTCTCTGCGAGATGTTTAAACTTCATTTACCAGCTGACTGTTAGAAGATGCAGATGATGATGTTCTCTTGGAAGGTTTATAAAACCAAAATCATGTGTTTCAAGAGATCTGATGAATGGTGGTATTTGGATTATCTATTACGTATTGGAAATGCTGGCTTGTCATACATCAGTAACACTGATTTTTTTTCAGTAATGCCTTTTGTGAATAAAAACTTGTATGAATCTTTGGAAGTTTTGAATGATAAAATCAATGAGCTGAAAAATCAAATAATACCTTCCACCTAAGAATTACATTCTCTTGAGGCATTAAGAACATGAAATTACAACTAAAGGAGGCAGCTGAATTTGCTATTTTTTTCTCTATCAGTAAAAAAAGAGGATACATTCTCTTAATTTTCTCAAACTCTTGAGTTACTGGATGTCAATGATTTTAAAAGAGCTAAAGGAATGCTCAACGTAGCTGCTGAACGTAAGGTGATGTATCTGAAACAGCTTTTTATAATGCTAAAAGAATAGCAAACAAGCATTTGCTTTTATTTTGTTCTCTCTTTTTGTTATACAGAAATTAATTTAGGCTTATGATCCAATGCCTGTGAGATTCCTTCCTCCAAAAACAACACAAAACTCTGGTCTCTCGCACTCAAGATAAAGGTACTGAAGGGTGGTGCATGCAAGAGAAACAGAAGTATCTTTGTCCTTGGGAAACCTGATCCATGCTCAATAAAATACAATGTTCTTTGGCTGAACATTACTCTGTTCTAAACTACATGTGTAAAAATGATACCAGGTTGTAGAATACTTTCTGATTCTGGGTATTGAATTACATTTAGTGATGAACTTTGCTTTATTATTTTTTGCTTATTCTAGTACAGTTTAACACCTCAATACAGCATCGTCTGAGTGGAATTCTCTTCTAGTGCAGGATAGCTTACCCACAGCTACTGAGTAACACCTGTGAGGCTCAAGCAAAAGCAGCTGATGCTTAGAGTCCATTTTGGATTACCAAGCCTTTATTGCTATCTCATGATAGCAAAAATTCCATTGGCTGTCTAGCCCACAGGTAGCTCCTGGGGGGAAATAATCTGTTTTCATGATTAAATGCAGCAGATTTTTGAATAGCCAGTGGAAATAGAATGTTCAGTGATGGCATTGTTTAAAGAGTTTAAACTTTCTAGGTTATTGCTTGCTTTTCCCTCTCAGAAGCAAATGAATGATGCAAGAATCAGGCAATGCTATGCAAAACTGTTCTCTAATTAGTGAGCCAACTACCTCAAAATATATCTGCAACTCTCAATCTCTTCCAATTTCTGTCACCTTGCATCTACTTTCTTAGTCCTGTCAAGAGCATTTAAGAACAACTCTTTTTATCAGTTGCAATTTGATGTCTGTATCAGGAGTGGTCAAATCAATGTCATAGACTCCAGAGGAGATCAATGTATTTTATGCTTAAAACTTAGTGTGCCATCAGCACTTTTGTTTTAGAAATGGTAATATAAGCCTGCAGCACCAAGGACCTGGCTAAAGGCTTACACACTTGAAACCAGCAGCAAGTCTGTTGCTGTAATTGCAGTGTGTTGTTGCTGATTGTTATGCCTGTTGAGTGGGTTGCTTTAAATGTGTGTTTCCTTTTCCAGCTTTTTATGTGTCAGTCTCTGAGAATTTTGGAGAGACTTTGAAAACAAAGTGGGATTCAGTAAATGTACTGATGACATTCAGTGACTTTTGATGTGTTAAAAAGAAATGGAATACGGAACTTCAGATTTTCTTTCCCAGCAGTGAAGTATTTTGGTATCCTGGTCCTATTTACTCACTTTTACAAATACCATACAAAGTCTTATATCATCATCATGGCTTGGCTTCACGAACAAAGATTTGGGAACAGTCTTATATCACTATATTGAGAAATACATTCTATATGTCTCAGCAACTGGTTGTTTAATTATCTGCAGTGATAAAAATTGAAGATGTATAAAGTTAAGTTCTGAATATATGTTCAAGACCGGCTATCCAGAAGTTTTCTGAAATAGGTGAGCTGACCAGTGCAGTCCTTTGAACAAGAACAGGTTGCAGAGAGTGCTTTCCTGAGGAGCAAGGGCCTTCTCAGGAGATTGTCTTAGATCTATCACATTTTCCCTTAGGTCTTAAAAATTAGAATGCCTAGGTGGTAAGTAGTAAAGCTTCCTGTTTTCGCTAGTAAATTGTATGGTCTGCACATGCTTTAGGGAGATTAATTTACTGTATTTGTGAATATGATGCGTCTCCTTGGTCATGACTGTCCAGTGGAGGTGCCCTCAGTGCTTATGTGACTCAGTTGATTGATTTCTGAGACAGTATCTGTACTGGGGTGTGAAATACCTCTTTCTGCTCATTCTTTGATTATGGTCACCTCTGTCTACTGTATGATCTGTCTGATTTTAGTCCTGGTAATGATCTGTTTCCTATGAATTTATGTTCCACTCTGATATCTTGGATAATGTAACAGCACACACTCCCATCTCAGTCTTCAGCCATGGATCTTGTGTTCCTGGAATCACATTTCTGAAATGGCTGCTCATTCAGCATTACACACTGCAAAAATAAGAGTAATTCAAACAAATTATTCTTTGTTATTTGACTGTTACTTTGATTTGATACCACCTGCCCATGTTTATCATTACTCCATATTTGGTTTCTTTTCCACAGATATTCATTACCTTTCTTTCCGATTCAGTGCTTTCCCAGTGTTGGTGAATGTTCAGTCTCTTCGTTCTCTTCTAATTCTTTGCTGAGGGGAATGTCTATTCATTCATCACAAAGGCACAGTTGTCTTTGGCTTCTCAAGGAGGTATTCCTTTTCTTTGAATACAGAGGATTTGCATTCTAAATTCTTGTTCACTGATGGAATCATAGTTTTTTTGCATGAATATGTTCATTGGATCCCATCTTCTGTGCTTCAGCTTTTTTTCCCTGAGTATCCACCACCTGTACCCATGCATAATTGTAATTTTAGATGTTCCTACATAAAATATCTACACACATGTAATTTTTTTTCCCAGTGCAAAACCGTCCCCTGTGAATTTCATCTTTGCTTTACCACTGTGTATTCTTTGACTGCCTCTGATCTTTGTCACCCTTGGTACTTCTTTTTAGCCTTTAAAGAACATCCTTGTTGCCCAGACATAGATATGGACAGAGATCTGTGAATTTCCATGAATTTGGCTTATATTTATCTAATGGAGCATCTGTTTATTGTTGCTATTGCTTAATTTTTGTCTGTCCTTAAAAGGTAGATTTTCTTTTCTTATATCTCTGAAAGATTTGCATCTTTGACATTACAGTAAGCAAATAACCTCAGGTTGGATCATCATGAGATTCATATCCCAGAAAGAAATTTTCCACCCTAGGCATCAGATTCCTATTTGCTGCTGTCAAAGACAAAGTAAAGTACTTGTCTTCAGGCAGTTGTATATATAAGATTCTTTCTCAAAACAAAAGATGGAATTATGTTATTTAGAATATTCTTAGTAATGCAGTACTAATACTTGTTTGACCAGTTTTGACAAAAGAATCAGTTTTTAGTGTCTCTTGGAGCTGTGGATAGCACGCTTTCAGTTTAGATTAAATCCAGCTTTGATTTTTCACTTCTGAAAAAAAAATGTTTCATTACATAACCAAAACCAATTAGCTCTATAATCTCTTTCTGTATCTAGGACACCAGTTTTAAGTCATTATTTTTAACACAAATCACTAAATGTTAAGTATTACTATTCTTGAGTAGGTGTACAAATATTTTAACAAAATGTGAAAGTAGTAGCTTAGATAAAACTGCTTTTACTTATGGAAAAACAGGTATACCAAAGCATTTTTACAAGCAGTATTTTTCTCCCACCTATTAAAAAACCATGATTTTTGATTGCTGCAATGTATATATTTTTTATTCCATGTAGCATATAATAGAATTTTTGGTAAGGGGAAGCATATATTGCAGTTAGCTTATCAAGATTACTGTTTGAATTTCTGTAACTTTCAATGTGCAAACAGCACCATCCAACTAATGTTCTTTTCATTTCATTAGTGAAATGAGTAAAAGTTATTTATGTTAAAATGTAAATAGTTTGCTAGAACAGCATCACTATATGAGCAGAATAAACTTAATTATATGCAAACATTTTTAGTTTTCTTGCCTTTCTGAATGATATGAAATATTTTCTAAATTCGGTTTTATTTTAGAGATTATTTTCATATTAAAGATCCATATGCTATGTTTCTGTCTTCTGTTTGGCCATGATTTAGCAGTTCTGCATCCAGTACAGCTGTTATTAGTTTTTTGTATGCAAAAAATTACTTTTTATTGACTTTATTGATCGGTAATGCCTGATACTCTACAAGAAAATTTCTGTAGTTGTCCGCATTCACAAGCAGATTCAAATAGTGTATCTCTTTCCTCATCTGTCCAGAGTGTTCTGGCTCATGGGAAGTCACAAAATAATCTTCACCAGTTTGCAATGGATGAAAAGAATTTTTTGTCCAGCCTGCAGGTAATATGTGCTCTTTTCAAGGTAATTGTGATGCTTGTCTGTGTCCCTAAGCACACGGTCACCCTTAGTTCCACTTTAAAACTCTTTTTGTCCGTCATAACAAGCTTTTTTCTTCTGTTGAGAGTAATTTTGCTAAGTGTACTTCACTGAGCAGAAATGCAGTACATCCCAAACAAGTCTTAGGAAGCTTTCCTTCTGACCTGTAATTTATGTTAATTTGTTTTCCTGGTGATCAGAATGTTGTTTCATTGCAATAGGTTCTCCTTCATGGGAAGAAACCTTCAATTCTGGATGTAAACATATGTTTATGATTTTGGGAAATAGCAGGTTCTAATTTCTTTTGGACATTAAGTTTATGAAAAATTTACTTGTCCAAATAGAGTGCCCGTAGTGTAGCATGCAGTGACTGTGGTTGTGTGGGTACTCAGTTTCCCATTAGATTTGCATCCAGTCTTTACAGTTAGCATGTTTAATTCGGGTAGATAACATCATCTTATAGATCAGGGCAATAAAGCTGGTGAAGGGTCTAGAGAGTAAGTCATATGAGGAGTGGCTGAGGGAACTGGGGTTGTCTAGCCTGGAGAAAAGGAGGCTCAGCGGGGACCTTATTACTCTCTACAAGTACTTGAAAGGAGGCTGTAGGGAGGTGGGGGCCAACCTCTTCTCCCAGGTAACCAGTGACAGGACGAGAGGAAATGGCCTCAAGCTGCACCAGGGCAGATTCAGGATGGACATCAGGAAGAATTTATTCAGCAAAGGATTGTCAAGCATTGGAACAGACTGTCCAGAGAGTTGGTGGAGTCACCCATCCCTGGAGATGTCTAAGAAACAACTGGATATGGCACTTAGTGCTGCGGTCTAGTTGACAAGGTAGTGATTGTTTAAAGGTTGGACTTGATGATCTTGGATGTCTCTTCAAGCCTAAATGATTCTGTGTTGATTCTATATTCTTACCTTTCTATGACAACCATTGCATTTGACATTATTACTGCACTGCCTGAATGAAAAGAACCATTTCTGTTATTCTTTGATTTCATTACTTGAGTTATTTTAAAGAGTAAATGTAATTTGTGGTTCTGTTGTCGGAGTGTGCCGCAGTTGACAACATTTAATTCTGCTCACCTGTTTTTTTCATCACATAAGCAGGAGCTGAATTATTTTGTTGACATTCTCTTTATATTACATTTATATAAAAATCAATAAAGAGGCCATATTAAATAAATATTTTTTTTAAACTGTGTGCTTTGTTTTTTTTTCTCTATTCTGCCTGTGCTGACATTTTCCTAGGAAAGCAAACAAATAACAACAAAAATGCTGTCTGTCCCTTGCTACTTTGCAGTCATGTTGGTTAAAGAGTTTTTTCCTTAATTTGTTAGGAAGGCTTTCATGTAGGTGATAGAATTGTTTATACAATAGAAGTCAGTTAAGTCTGAAGCCTTGGGAGATGGGAAAACTTTCTGAACTTTACGGAAGCCATACTCACAACTGTTTTGTAACAGCTGAAACAGTGTGGGGATTGTATGAGAGAGTTTTGTTTTGAAACTCTAACAATATAACTCTGAATAATATTTTTAGCTAACACACACCATACTGTCAAAAGAAGGTTTTTTTCTCTCAACAGCAACTGTATATTTTTAATTAAGCTTTTTCTTAAGCTAATTTATTTTTACAGAATAACATTATAATGTAATGACAAATTCTTTTTTTAGCTTATACTTTGGTTCCATTATCTGGCAACAGAATTTGGTCACTGGTGTTTCAAAAACATGTATCACAATTAAATGCTTTGTCTCAGGGCGATGTGTTTTCAGGAAATTGATTTTTGAGTTAAACAGTGAACATGGTAAATCTGGAAAGCCGTTATATGCTACTAGTGCTATTTATTATCTGTCAGATAGGGAATGGACTTCCCTGTTTTGGAATGAAGTCAGTCTTTGCTTCCTGACTGAAGAAAACATGGATACAGCATAATAGTAATCACACTGGGGTAAATTTTTCAAGCTGGTGCTTGTGCTCATGTGTGGCTGAGAAACACCAGAGGAAAATTGTTTTCTCTTTCTTTTTCATCTTGATCAATAGGAGTGGACTAAGAGAAAGTGCATTAACCACTTTCTCCATTATGAGAGAAGTTATACCGATTATATCATGACGAGTAAGCAAGAATACAAAGAAAGCAAAGTATGTTCAGTTGAATCAACTGGAGGATTCAGTGCCATGTTATTTGTTCACATTTTCAGCTACCAAGAAAAGAATTGACATCTTCTGGTTTGAAATGTTTCTGACAATATTTTCTTGTTTACAGGAAGCAGAAGGACTTCAGATAATCACTATGTTAGATGTTTAACTTGAAAACAAAATTAAATAAGAATATATGATTGGTTGTCTATGCTTTTGGATTAAAACATGTTTCACTCGAAGTTCTTCACCGAGTGTCTGTTTAGACTTTTTTCCCTGCCTTTCACACATTTTTTTGTCATTATGTTTTGTTGTTTTGTTTGTTTACTTGCTTTTACTTTTGGGTTTTGTTTATTTGTTTTGTTTTGGTTTTTCTGATTGACAGCTGCATGTGCTAACCACCCTATCAGACTTCAGGCTTTCATTCATTCTGGAGCCTTTAATTTATTTTTTTTTAATGAGGAAGAAAATTTCTTGTATTGGTGTTGCATTGATTTTCAAAAGTTCCCCTAAAGTATCCAGTTTGTTTTTCACTGAATCTCACAATGTCTTAGGCTTATTGTTTTCTCATGATATGGTCATCTTTTAGCAAAGGGGATGTACGTAAATGTTCTGATTTTTTCCTATGGGCAGTTCTTCATATGGTGCCTTGTGTTCCAAGGTAAGTTGTCAAGCTGTTTAGATAATGGTTCACTTAACTCTGGAAGTGGTAGCAAATGTGATACTTCATACACAGGAATGATTTTAAATGGACTAGAAGCCCTTACCATAACCAAAGGTGTGGTAAATAAAGGTAAAAAAACCCACATTCCATGGAGCCTGGAATGGTTAGCAGGATTTCCATACAGGAATTTCAGATGTTAGTCTGGACCTCTGTAGGCTGTAGATTGGCCTTGAAGGGCTAGAGATGGCTTAGTGAGTGAATAGGGTCAACATGCAGTGGAGCCTGTGAAATCCTGAGCTGAATTCTCCGTGGTTGATAATCCAAAACATTAAAGCTCTTTATATTTATTGTTCTGGAATTAATTTGACTTAAATGCTACTACATGGAAGAATACCAGCAAAGTGACTTAGCTAGATTAAACCCAAGTGCAGTCTTTCCGTTTAAATCCTATGACACGTTTTTGGTTTCAAGTTATTTATTGCTTTTTGTCTGCTTATGCATCTTGTTCCTAATTACTGCTGGCTATTAAGATTAATGCTTACCTTGAACAAGCAGTATTTGCCAGGTTTACCTTTTGTTTTGTCTGCATGATGAATGTGCTGAAAAGACAAGGCTTACAGGATTTGCCCCTCAGAAACAAGGAAGCTTGATCAAATGTAATGATAAGACCAGCAGCATCTTTTTGGCTTTACCATGGGGTAAAAGCTTATCAAAATGATATAGCTAAACAAAAGTGAAAGCCAGTTAGTCAGTGACTGTAGTATTTCTGTAGGGATTTTATTAACCTTTTATCACCTGATTAAATTTCTGTTTCATACAGCTGTAGAAAACAGAAGGATAGAGGCAAAATGACAAAAAAGCAGAAAGCTGTCAGGGCACTTTTTGAATATAAGACTTGTGAAATCTGGTGTTTCATTATTTCTCTGCGTTCTGCGTGTGTACAGAAATTTACCTTTCCACCTTTCCTATGAAGAGATATATACTGTGTAACAGGACAGTAATGCTTTGTTCAGTCAGGCCGTATTTGAGTTTAATCATAGTGTCAGAAGTGATTAAAAATCTGTTGCTAGTGTATTCTTCAAGCTGAGAGACAGCTTGATCTTTAAAAAAATAACTGTAGTTAAATAATCTGATTAAGTAATGATGTAGTCATAGATCTCCCTCACGCCCTTTTTCAGAAATGTGTTTATTGATAGGACTGAAAGAGTGAAATGAAGTAATGGCTCAATCCTATTGAAAAGCTGCATCATTAACCCCATTGCCTATGATTTTTAATGAGGGTAGGTGCGGTTGTCATGCTGATGTGGGTGGGTAGCACTCCAGTGTCCATGACAGGTTTTATTAGGGTTTGGCTGCTCATGGTGCTCCCTGGCCAGTGTGAGATACCTGTATCAGAGAGACAAGCAGCTCCCTTGGGGACAGGCGCTCTGATACTGCAGCATAGAGATAGAAAAATCATGCCATGCTAGAAAAATCGAGGCTGCTGCCTGTGGAAGGGTTTGAAGAAGAGGATGTAACTGTGGTGGTATGTTGCTTGTCAGTGTGATGCAAGTGCCGAGGTACTTGGGATGCTCCAGGCAAAGATATTCTGAAAGGTGGCCCCTGCAGGAGGCAGCAAAGGTCAGTTGATTTTAATACTTCGTGAAATATCAAATATGGCTTATGAGTTCATAAACTCTTAGCTCTCAAGAAGAAATACTCTATGAAGTAGGAGGCTATTTACTACTGCCAAAGTAGTTCTTGTCCCATCTTCTTTATTAAAAAGTGGATGCTCCCAAAAATCTTGCAGTTGTTCTGATCTAATATCCCATCTAATTAATTTTCTTAATTTGTTGAAAAATACTTTTTATTCTTCTATTGGATCACAAAGCATTTGGTCCCCTAAAACTTGACATTGCCTGCAAATTTAGTAAGTTATAAATAAAAACACTAAATAACATGCCATCTTATTTCATAAGGAACCATTTGCGGTGACTTTGCAGGTACGTTTCCCACTATATATATGAAAGTATTTGTTAATTGATTGCCCACCTCATTTTCTAAAGGTGGTTCCTAAAACATCTCAAGAACTTGTTGGGCAGCTGTTTTCAGCTGGGTCCTGTGTCAGCCACATACCTGGGAACAGGCACTTTCTATTCACACTAAATCTGGAATTTTGTGTGTTTCTTTTTAATAATTTCAAAAGAAACTCCCACTCATGCTACTTTTTTAGATGATCTGTAATATAACCTCATTATGAATTGTATGTATGTATTCATATGTGGTGAACTAAATTGCCTTGGTAAAAAGAACAGACATAACACACCTGTAGGACAGGCAAAGTTTATTTTTGTGATTGTTGGCACTTCAAATAGATATGCACTTTGGAGATTATATTTTAAAAACACTCGTTTGTTGAAACTATAGTAATTGAAATTCTGAATATTTAAAAAATGTTCCATCTGGAAAGTAAATACAGAAAACAGTAAAACAAGTCCCCAGTTTTTCTCTTTAAATAATCTTCAAATAAAGCTTTTATCCATTTGAACACTTTTTAAATTTCTTTCAATACTTCATATTACATTTGTATTGTATTACATATAGTAGTATTGTATTGTATTGTAGTGATGATGCCCAAATAACACTCTTGTTTGCTGAAATCCAGGCAGATCGGAAGTACTGTATTAGTATAGTCTGTTAAAAGGAAAGCTACCTCTTGGTTTGATAGGATCCTATTTTATTTAATCCACTTTTCTATAAATATTATATATGCATATGTTAAAGCTAAAACAAGTTATGTAATAAACTACTAAAAAAAAAGATTTCAGAAAAGGCTGAAATAAGCTTTTGAGAATTTATTCCAGCAACTATTCTTTCAACAAATATTCTTAATAAAAATCTAATCTGCATTGTTCCTTTTTACTGTCCTTTTGTTTTTTCTTCTAAAGCTAAATGTGCCAGGCATTGTAATGAATTGATTACACATAGATGTCGGAAGTGGCTTTGGCTTTTCACATTTGCTAACAGGTAATGAACTAGAACAACTGACAGTCTATGCAGATTTCTCACTGTGAGGGCAGTTTCTTTAATTTAAACAGATGACCTGAATACAGGGTCCATTAGGATAACCATAGATGGTGTGCAAGGGGTATTTAGTAAGAAGAGTTTCTTAGTAATTTTTTTTCTTTCTTTTAACAGATGACATTTGATTTTGCAATTACTTAAAGCCAAAACCACTTTTGTCAAAGGCAATATTTTGCTAACAGAAAACCCTAAATAATATTGACACCAAAATCTAGAAGTACGAATTTTTCACGTTGAATATCTTTACTGATAAATTGTATAATGATCATCCCACAATATAAATTGGTTTTTGACCTAAAATAGGAAACATAAATTGCAGAGCATAGGGATCAGACCCTGGAGTGTGACACCATCTTTTAAATATAATTCCGTAGGCAACATTGAGTAATTCGTTTGTATCCTTCCCCGGCATTATTTCCTTCCTTTCATCTGCAGTCATCTTCGTAATTTTTTATTTTTTTCCATTGTTATGTAAGTGTAAGGATTTTCTTCTGACGATTCCATCTGTCCAATTTTATTTTGTTGAGATTGAATACAATTTTTAAAATATCAGTGAAAATACATGAAGTCATGTTTTGTACTTGTAGGGTCAAAAGTTGTAGGGTGTGAATTGCACACTACAAGGAAGATAAATGTGGCTATTAGGTTAATTTTTTGAGTGCTGACAACATGATATAAAACAGGAAGACATGGCCCATGTTGTAAAACAGTTTGTAAGGGTTAATTGCTGCCTGTGGCTAAGCAGGAATGGAAATTGAGAAAAAACCCCTACAATTCAGTTTGTAGTTAGAAGTCTCCTTTGGTGTTAGATGTCAAGCTTTTGTATAAGTGTTTGGATAACACAAAGGTAAATGGAGGAAGAAAGAGATGGAATTGGAAGGAAAATAGCAGAACAACAATCACCTGAAGGATTGTGGAGTTTCTGTGCCAAACCCTGTATTGTATTTTCTTTGTTTCTAGGTGCCTTACATGAATTCCAACCCCCTGTGTGTTAGCTGTGATACTGCTTCCATTGCTTTGTTGTTTTTATAAGTTTAAGTAGAAAAGCAAAACAATGAAACAAGCCAATACATTTTACTTCTCATGCTGTATAAATGCTAGGATCATGGGTGCCATCCTGTCCATGCTAGTCTCCAAGCTTTGGTGTCCAAAAAGAGTTTGATAAAGGAGGATTCTGCCTTTCCTATGGAAGGACTCAGAACCTTTTGCTGAATGAGGATGAGCGAGTACATTGTAAAGCTGAAAATCATTATGAGAAGACAAACTGTGTGTCTTCAATTAGTTGCTCTATTGGTGAAGTACTAATGGTTAAAACACATTACCAGTAGGGTGGTAGCCTAAATGTGCTTTTTCTATACAGCCTTTGCAAATTTTCTAGTAATAGTGTTCAAAAATATTCATTGTGATTCTTTACTATCCCTGATGGTGATGAGATGGTGAAATGATGTTCTTTTTACTGAGTTAGGCTGAGACAGCTGCTTCAGTGAACTGTGGACTGCTTATTTGTTTGGGTTTTTATCTACTTATAACTGGGAGAAGGATTACTGCTGGAAAACTGTTTAGATATACATTCAGAGACGCTTCTTGGAAGCTCAGATATTGTTAGCAATATTCTCAGGAATATGGAATTTGTTAAGAAAAAATCAGAGACTATTTGTTATTTATTTAGTCTTAATGTTTTATGAGCTGCAATAATTGCTTATCTCAACCCCAAGTTTAAATCCAGAGTTTATGTTCAAAGAAGGTGAAGCAATTACACTTCTTTTGCACTGCTGGTGGTAATAGGAATTATGCTGTCAACAAACTGAGGACAGATAGCAGTAGTTAAGTGTGAAAACGAGCTGTCATTTCTCCAGGTCTTTATTTAGTGCATAATCACAGAAGGTCTGTTGTCAGGAGATTACAGAACTCTGTAAATGAAGCTAGAGAACATGCCAAAAAAAATTTCGTCTCTATACCAACTGTTAAAGGAAGGTTAAGGCAGTTTGTCTTGCATATTTTTCAAAAAATGAAATGAACATAAGAAAATCTTAGATTATTAAGACGGTGCATGATTTGCTGAAAAAATGATTGGGCCACTAATTCAGCTGCAAGTTAATTTTGTAACCTACATCCTATAGAAATGATTGGTATGGCTTACCAATTTTTTGAAAGTAAACTGCATAAGGAAGCATGCGTAAGTAGTGCAAAATGGTGTAGCAAAACTATGAAAATATATCTTTTTTTAATATGGAGATAACTAGAGTAGTCATGCCAAAGTGCACTGCATGGAATTGACGCGTGGTGGTAATTAACAAATGTAGCAACTAAGTGTGTGGCCATCAATCATCCTAAAGAATTAAAGAAAAATCAATTAACAATTTAATTAAAAGTCATTTGATGGCCTCAGTTATTCTGTTTAAATAAGATCATAATTTCACTTCCCAGTTTAGGATTTAGACCAATTATTTAATTAAAATGCCAATGAAATACTGACCTAGTGAAACCTTTGTTCTAGGTGTTTTAAATATAGATTATCAAATTATCTTTACAGCTACATATCGCATGAGATATTGTACTGTTCCTTTTATGAAACTTTTACTGCTGGTGAATTCTTATGTTCTAATATAGACACGTTTTCTGGAAGAAGGGCACTCAGACTATTTTTATCTGCTCCTCAAATTTTTAGCTGTCATCTGAAGGCTATTTTTCTTTTAGTCACCTGCAGTCCTTGTCCATTTTCTTTCACTTTCCTCTGATGAGAAGGGAGAGAATTTACTAGTTTTTGTTAATTATTTTCCAAATGTCTTTGCTACCATGGTTTGCCCCTTCCTTATACACAAGAGGAATCTTGGTCCTGGACTGAGTCCTGTCTCTTGTCTGTGGGAATTTCTGTTTTCCTAGACTCATATTTTGCATATGCAAGATGGTGTTAACACTCAGTTTAGTCATTTAGGTTATTTTTTTAGAGGCAACTGAATGAATTTTAAATAGAATATTGTACTGTTTAAGAAATGTAATTTAGTCAACTAGTGTGTTTTTGTTTGATTGTTTTTTTAATTTTTTTTTTAATTTTGCAGAGGAGTACACTTTCCTCTTGCACTTTCATCTACCATATTTCTACTAATAAAGGTTAAAAAAAATAAAATTTTAAAAGAAACATTGAAACAATATTCTTTGAATGCTTTCATGTCTTGAGCAAAGAAAATGGAGGAGAAAAATACCGACTATGAAACAAAACAGTATATTAGCACTCCTGTCTTGCCCGTGATATAATTAAGATAGCGGGGGACCTAATATGAAAGAAGTAATTACCACCCTTCCTGCCTCTGCATTTTGCTCTGGCATACATCTGTGACAATGAACATGTATTTTGCCACTGCTGAAGTACAAGCTCCTGATAACAGAAGGTTATCAGCATTATCACCAGTTGTCACGGTTGGAAAGAGAGGAACTTGATCTTATTAATTTCCTAGGTGTCACTTGGTGCTAGGACAAGCACAAACATATCAAGCAGAAATGGGGCATCCAAGCTGACAGCAGCTAGTTAAGGTGGGTGCTTGACACTGTAAAATGTATTACAAAACTTGGAGCAGTCTTTATTCATTTCTCTTGAGTAAATTTCAGTAAATCTTCTGTGGTATGCATATGTTGAGATATTTGTAACATCATCAACATCCATGCTGGGGGAAATAGACCATTTGGTAAACTTAGACTCAGGATGATATACATTTTAAGTGTCCTTTTATGCCAGTGAAACCCGTATAAAGGTCCTGATTTTGTCAGTGGTCGCCAGTAGGATATTGGAGGACATTGACTCAGTGTAACACTTACTAAATTACTTGGAAAAATCACTGAATCAGTAATACCAATAGACCACCAAGTTCAGTGCCCTGTCTTCCCCTGTGCCTCTTGAAGGTGACAGTAGTATGCAACCTTTCTGCACAGCTCCTATATGTCAAGGCACTCTGTACCTACTGGTTGTTCTATGCATAGCATGTTTTAATAAGTGGAAAATAAGGCAGTTTACAGAGTGTCAGTTTTATAACTCCCTTTGCTGACACAAGAAAGTGCAGATTTACTTTTTTTTTCCAGATTCATATTGCAAAGCATGCTTGAACTATTTCTACAAAGCTCTAAAAGCAGCAACTGGTATCTGTGAGGACTTACATTAGAAAATGAAAAATTTGAATAGTGTTAGAGGGTTTTTTATATGGAAGTTATTCATTAAACTGACTTTTGAGTTTAGACTGTTAAAAAGGGGAAAGATGCACAATGCGATGTCTTAGTGAATGACATATTGAAAGTCGCACTAAATATTTTCTGTGAACAAATTGAAACATTACTTGAATGAGTGTCCTGTTCTTTTGGGGCTGTGGGCCTCCATCCTTCAATCCACGAAAGCAAGCTTAACAGCTAGAGCTCACCTTTCTTACATTGCAATAGTATATAAAAATCCAACAGATACCAGAATATAGAGCCAGAGAGCTAATGATTATTTTCTTTTAAATAAAAGGCAATAAGAGTGTAAAATTTATGTGAAAGCTGAATTATAAGCAGTCTGTACGTACATACACAGAGCAGTCAGTAGTTTGTACTACAGAGTATATAAGATATCTATGCTGTGGTACATTTGGTACTTTATATCAGATGCTATTACAACTTGATGTCCTAACTAAATATTGTCCACAGTATATGTAGTTTTAATGTACAAAAATATACTTGAAATGTGATTAAATTGGTTGTCATGTGCTTTGGAACATTTTACATCCTCTGGTTTGTCAATATGTCTTCTGGATATCCTCACCTTTGAACACTTTTAAGCATCTTGTTTCTCTTAAGCAATCATAGTCAACTGTTATATGTCCATTTTTATTTCACTTGTAGACCTTTATATTGCACCTTGTCATTATGTGCTGCTTCCCAATTTATTTTATAACACTGAAATATAAGACAAGGACTATCTTTCAGTCTTTTGCACTAATCCAAAATGATGTACTCCCTGATTTAATAGACCACGTCATGAGCCAGGCTTGATTCTGCTAGCTGGAGTTTATTTATACTGCTTTAAAATGTGCATTTACCTGCGTCATTTTTTTTTTCTGCCTCTAAATGTAATGATTTTTTAAAGTTTAAAGCTAATCTTACTATAAGAATGGAAACTCAGTTTTTCTCATGATTTATTTAACTTGAATTCTGTCCTACTCCTGGGGGATTAAAATGTGATTTGTTTGTTACGGGTTTTTTTCTTTTTTTTCTTCTGTGTCTAGATTTTGTCTTTCTAAGTTGTTTAAACAAGTGTCTGGACATGTTAAACTTGACTGAAGATATCTTTTTATGGTGTTGAATGTGATTTTTATAATGGTGGTTTGGTGGTTGTTTCTGTTGTTTTGTTCGGTTGTAAATGTATTTTTACTTGTTTCTGTTAGTTTTATGTTAACTCTTGCACAGTGAATTTTCACAAACACTGGAAACTGGCTAAGGTTCTTCTGACAGAGGCATCAACAGCACTAAAGACTGCAACTTATCAGTTCTGCTGCTAGTGAATGATTTTGACTAGTTTCTCTGTCATCTAGATCCAGAACAGTACTGTGTGCCAAATATAGCAGTAGTTTAATTTTATAATTGGAAGAACACAATCTTCTTGTTGATGCATGTCAGTTGCCCTAAATTAAATAGACAAAGATCTATTTGGGCAAATAAGCCTAATGCTGTCCGTCGTTAAGTACCAGATATTGTAGTGTTTTGACTAGTGGGACTTGCAGTCCTGCCTTGGCCCTATTTCCTGCTTCACCCCCTCCTATTTTGAGGCAGTTCATGTATTATACTGCTCAAAATGTCATGAATATTCTTTTAGGTTTTTTGTTTTTGCCAAACAAATTTATTCCAAATACAGTTTTAAATCCTTTTTTGTCTGCAATTTACTTACATTTTTTGTAATTTTGTTGTATGTGACTAAGCATCTTTTCTGTAGAAGCAGACATTACATAGAAAGTAATGTCTGCTTCTACACCATGTCCAAACATAGCGTTTAAAATTTTTAGGTTTCCATGGGTCACAATATTGTGCTTCTTTTTTCCTTCAAGAAACTATAGGTATATTTAGCAAAGTGAATGGTAAGTTTTTCGTAGAATTGAGTGATTCTAGGAACCAGAGATTAATACATTCTTTAAAAAAGAATTGCTAAAATTTTAGTAATTTTCTATGCCTTACTCTTGAACCTTTTCTATCACTTCTAATGGAGTCTGCATGTATCTCCTTTTGTTTTTGAACAGTTTTTGTTCTGTATTAAGCTTAAATGTAGCCATTTATATGTATTTATACTTTCCTTCATAATCTTAAAATATGAAAGGAGGGTTATGTATTTGTTATCTGATCTCCTACATTTCTTTATATTCCTTTTACCACTGCTATAAACTTTGATTTTGTGAATTATTTTAGCATATGTTCTCTGTGAAAGATATAATATTGTATGAAATTTTATTGTTCTCTTTAAGATTGTGGAGACATCCTGTTAAGTGTAGTAAATTGTTTTAATGTATGGCAATGACTATTAAAACTAATATGGGAACATAAACCACCAGGAACATATATTTATAGTGGAAAGTTTGGTGATGATTATCTTTCATACTGTTTGATGAATGTTGCAGTATGTAAGTGATGGCAATTTCTGAGTGATAAATCTCCCAAGTATTGTAAAGGCTAAGAGCAAAACTTTTGCATCAAAAGCTGTCATTCTTTTCTGGTACAGCTATTTGTTAAGGCAGCCTGGAAAATAAGTCTTACTTTATAATGACATCTGAAGTTTCATAGCGTATTTTTATCAGTATTTCATTTTCTGAACAGACCATGCTAAAGCTAGTTTATCTAGCTTTAGCCTTATGTGAAGATCATTAGTGTGGCAAAAAATGATAATGTTGCAAAATTATCTGAGCTGTGGATTGTACTTTCACCACATAATGAGGGGTGACAACAGCTTTACCTTCCCACTACACTTCTTCTTGAAGTACATGTGAATTTTATTAATGTTAAGTTTTATGATACACTTTTTGAATCATCCTTCCTATAAGACAATACACATGAAAATTTAGACATATTTAAAGTACATTTAACATAAGCAGAACTTTTCTACATGAAGTCTTGACCTTGAAAACTTCTAGAACCAGTAGGACTTTGTTACACAAAGGCCACTGCTTTTGCCATTAATCATAATAGACTGTGCCTACAGCTATTGTTGGCTGAATTATTAAAGATATAGGAACATGAGAAGTATTTATTGCAGATCATTTTATCAAGCCAAAAGGTCAGGAATCAGTTTGTATGGAGTGCAGCAAAAGGGATGTTTTTCCTGTCTGCTTTTGCAGTAGGCCTCTAACTTAATGCTTTTAGGATATGTTAGCTTAAGATCAATGTCAGGAGTACATTTACAAGGAGTAAGGATTTGATAAACCAATTGCTAAATATTAGTGTCTGTATTCTCAAAAATATCTTCAGGGTCCTTTATTCCAATCCATGTATATTTAAGCAGCTCTCTCTTCTATTTCTGTGTATTTTTGGTAGCATACAGGATGTTATCACAAACTCCTAGGGGCTGTTTGTTAGATAAAGAAACAAATACTTGACTATCGGGGGTGCAGCTGTGAACCCCCTAAGGTGAGGTCATGAAAAGATCCACTTTGCACAGAAATCACACAAGGTGAAGACAAAATGAATCTCTTTATTTAAGGATGAGCTAGCTTTTATCTGGTAGAGCATGGAATGCCTGGAATTTGGGAGGAATCGTGCCAGGGGAATATCCATGCATGGGAATTGGGCTGGAATATATCCAAATATGGGTAAGGAGAGATACAAAACTGAGGGAAAGCTATAAATTTTAACTAACAGGAACCAATAGGCAAAGGGTTTACAATCAGCAAATAGGAAAGGGGCTAACATTAGCTTAAACTGCAGATTACATACAAAGTAAGATTTTTTCTAACAATATTGTTAATAAATTGAATAAACACAACACTTGTATAATATGAAAAGGCAGTCTCTGAGGTAGGAAGTTACTGTTGTCCAGTAATCCAGCTGTATATTAAAGCTGTCTTTTCTTCAGTTCTCTTCCTCTTCAGATGTTCTTTTCCACCACATATAAACCTCTTGTGGAGTATTCCCAACACTTGACTGCCTTTTTATCTTAATTAAATCATCATTGATGAAATGATGTATTGATTTATAGCTCACAGACATGCCAGGAATTTGAGGGTTTAAGCTCAAATAACACTGCTGAAAATACTTTAAAAAAAAAAAAAAAAAAAAAGAAAATTGAATAGTAATATTACTTTTGCAAAAAAGCTCATCGTTCTCTTGCTGTTTGGTTTAATCAATTGAACTAAAGCCAGAAGAAAAAAAAAAAGTATAATCAGCAAACATAAGAAATACATCATTTATGTGTCAGATAAATATAGACAGCGAAAAACTGCCAAGACAAGTCCAACTGTGGCCCCTTAATGATGCATGCTCAACTTACTGAACAGGTGGACAGGATTTTCCTGGAAAGGTATGCGTGCAAATGTTGGATGCTGTACTAGGATGTATCAGTTAGGAATGTCCAGTGAATTTCCAGAATTCCATTTACTGGAAATTCGTGATTGGTGCATCCAGTGGCCATGGCCATTCAGAATGGAGCACTGTAATTTGAGGTTGACTTAACAGGATTTCCTGTGAAACAGCAGCTTGTTAAAGGTATATCTGAAGATGTACATTTGCTTATTCAGCTTCAGGTTAAGCTCAGTAAAAGCACATTATGGGGCCAAGGGAAGACAGGTTCCTTCAGAAATTTCCAGAATATGGTGAGTTGATTCCTATGGAGAAGGCTGGAGAAATTGTGAAAGCCATCTGTGCTCATGATACTCTAAATTGTGTCTCTTTGAATTTGAAGAGTCAAGAGGTAAATGAGTGTAAGCCCTAACTACATTATTCCTTTGTGCATCTATTGAATATGCTCAGATGGCCTGTTGTGGACACCTCCATATTTATATGTGCATAAAAATATATAGTTGTATGTTATATTTATATTATTACTACCTAATCTTTGTTCTTCATTGGTTGAATGCCATCAGCTCCACAATTAGATGCTGTTTCTGTTAGTCAATCGTTGTTATCAGGCTATGGATGCAAATGTTCCCCAAAAAATGTTTATAATGCACTTCTTGCCAGTGTCAAATCAGAAAGGTTTTAAATTTATCGTATATGCTAAACAGTTAATTGCATGGCTACTCACAGATTATCTGCATACAAAGATGCACCAATGGTATTTTCGTGCAGAGAAAGATAGGAGCAAGGTGATCGTGCAGAGCATGGCAGATTAAGTTTTTAGAATTTTTTTGTCACAACTACCAACTTTATTCAGCCATCTTGAAATTCACCTCAGGTCTATTGCAAGTGAGAATGTATGATTCATCTTTGGAATGAACTTTGAAAAAAGAATATTACAATATTCATAGTACTTAGCAGCTGCTAAGGCATAGATGCTCTGCTTTCTTTGTGGCAGAGTAGAACTTGAGTTTGAAAAGTTTGTCGTGTGCAGTGTCTCACATCAGTTCAGTTCCATTTTTTAAGGTGAGTTTAATCTCAGTGTTTGGCTAGTGTAAATCAAAGCTCATTTCTCTGGGATGTTGCTAGTAATGTATTTCAGGAAAAGCAGGTTTCACACACACCCCCCACCCGGAACAAATAAAAAACTTATTTTTCTTTCTTTTCAAGGTGATAATTTATACACAAGGTGTTGTAAACAGATACTTATATTGGATATAATAACTTGCAGATTTTCTTTTAATCTGAAAACCCAATTAAGCATTGACCAGATAAGCTGCTAAACCATTTTATGGATAAATATGATTTAAATTATTGCATACCTTCCTCTGAAAAGAAAAATAAATTTATTTGTACTTAGGAAGAGGACTGAAATGAAACATTGTAATAAAGACATTGAAAGGAGATAATAATGATTTTATACATTGGTAGTATTTTCAGCTGGATTTTAGCAATTGGTCAATATTTTAGTTTTTGCAGTTTTTACGGGATTCCAGTGAATACTTTTGCATAATGAGGACAATGCACAGTGTTGAATTAAAAACGAGAATGCTGTTTTTATGAGGGGAAAAACAAAGGAACATTAGAGAACCTAAATTTCTCATACAGTATTAGCTTAGGAACCCTCTTCCACAGGAGTGAACTTGACTGCTTAATTCCTAAGCTTCTAACAGTGTGTAGTCTATTCCAGAGCTTCATTAGAAGACCTTTCTCAAGATCTAATCATGAATCAGTTTAAGGCCATTTCTTTTTGACCTGTTCATCAAAGGAATGGTTCTGCTTTACATGCTTTAAAATTGCTATTGAATTGCAGTTCAGCTCTTATTTGTATAAGAGCTTTAATTTGGATATGAGAATAAATTAGTGATGAAGTTATCCAAAATAATGAACAGTAGCACAAAGGTGGTGATGATGGTTAGAGACAGCATTTTGAAGCCTCTTCCTCTTGGGCCCTCAGTGGGAAGGTCTGCGGTGCCTTGGAAGCATTACTGTTTTCTAGCATGCTTCCAGGTGTGGGTGAAGTCCAGGGAATAATGTCAGTCTTCATTTGTATTTCAGGTTTAAGCAAGTAAATTTAGAATACAAAAGCTGCTGGGGCTGCATGGGAATGGGCATCAGGGCTCTGCCAAGTGAGCCACTGTTGTTTTCTGGGCCAAGCACATGCGTTTTGTGCTTCTAAATGTGAATTTGATAGGGTATTTAAAATGTATTAAATGTGTGAGTGACAAAGAAGACATCCAGGTTGTTAGCAAATTGCTTGCTAGTAGATAGATGAGATAAGTGTGTCAAAGGTCCTGTTATGGTGTTTAATCTATGTTATAAATTAGGTGACATGTTTAGGTACATAAACCAGGCAGACTCAATTAATGTATTTTTTATATCCTTAGATTTTGGGGAAAAACCTTGTATTTCTGAAATATTTTGCAGGTTGGAACCAGCAAATACATTCTGTGACGAGAAATTTTCTGAGAATTTTGCTGATCAAAAATGTAAGAACCAAAACACAGATAAAGTTGAGTCTGAACTTCAGAGGAAGTCCCCTTTCCTTATTGTATTCTATGATGGATTTTAATTGTAAAAAAAAAAAGTAGAATTTTTGTGGAACTAATCTAATTATTTAGTGTCAGTGTTAGAAGATACGAAAAGGAGCTGCATTAGAATTCTTGCTTAGCAGAGAATTTCATAATAAATAAAAATATTCACTACTTTTAGATAAGTATATATATCAATATTAACAGGCATTTAAAATCTTGACTTTAATATGTTTCATAAATTTCTTTCAGCCAAAGATGGAAGTCTGTAAGCCACTAGTAATGCTTTCGGAACAAAGTAATACAGAAAATACAGTATAGCACTCCATGATGATGAAGGTGTGAATTTTCCCATACATCATCTTAATGGCAACATTTTCTACAAAATGACATGGGGCACTCCTTTCATATTTCATGACTTCTATTTGCCCAGCTTCAAAATGCCAAATGTGCCAGTGAACAGCACTTTAATATTCATGGGTTTCTGGGATGGATTTGACAGTTGTCAGCTAGAGAAATGGCTTAATTAGAAGGAATATGACTTGTGATTTCTTCTTCATACTCAGCCACGTACACAAACATGCAACATATATCTCCACGTTTATCTTCTACAGGAAATATAATTCACAAGTGAGAGTAGTCTTTTCCCATCACACTTGACTATGTTGATTGAAAATGCATTTTCATTTATTATAATTACTGGAATAATATGTTAATGGAAAATATACTCTAATGCAAGGGGGGAAAATCCTGATCAACACTGAAACTGATGATTTCAAATTGTAAATATGATTAAAACAGCATTGTTATTAATTTATATTATCAAAGAGACAAATAGAAAGCTAAACTACAGGCAGCCATTTTCTAGGCAGCTGAGCTATTTGTGGGAGAATCAGATTTTTGAAGAGATGAGAGGAAGTGTTTCAAAAGAACGGAAGTTCCAGTGGGGGATCATGTTCATACTGAATTATTAACAGCAGGAGAGGATAAGCTAAACAAAAGCTTCAGAAATTATTGGACTAATCTGTAACAAAAATCAAAGGTAGTGGCAGAACATGTTGTTCTGAGAGGAGGAAACAGAGTGGGCCTAAGACTTATCATAGCGGATGAAGTCCTGAGCGGTCTGGAGTTTTTATAACTTCACACATATTTTAAAGAATAAGAAACAGACTATCAGTGTGAAAACTTGGAAAGTATGTATAATATCACTCCTAGTTCATCAATTACTTACTAAAAGTGAGGTCAAGTGCAGATTTTATGATACAAATTGCATTGAAAATAATGAAATACAAATATTTTAAAGTTGTTCTCAACCCAGTTTGTTATTCCATCTCACCAGTACCTCTAAGTGTATTTTGGCTGTACAGAGGTGGTTTTTTTGCTGCATTTTAGTCAGTGTTTGATTTGGTCTTCATATCACTTATGGTAGATTCCTTAAGGAATTCTGTGAAATGATGTGTGTAAACTACAGATGCTGTATACTGCAGGCAAATTGCAAAATGGAACATGATTATCAGTTCTTGACCAAAAGTAGTGCCCCCACTAAATTCACAATGAAATTTCTATAGTTGGAAATATACCATCCTAACATTTCACTAGTAGTAGTAGATGATCTGAAGGTAATATGAATTTAAATTTATTATATAGAAAGTTCCTCGTAATTTCTTGTCCTTCACTGCTGTGTAAATATTGTTATATGATGGTAGATCCTGAGCAGTGGAGATACTCATGTTGATGAGTTAAGTGCTTTGCTATGCTGCATAGTCACATAGCTAAGAGTGTGGCTCTCTAGAGCTAATTTATGCAAGACCCATTTCTGAAAAATAAATAATTTTCTTCAAATCCATCTGTAGTCAGGGAAGCGCTTAAAAATTTGTTTAAAATACCCAACTTCCTTAGCATTCAGTGAAAAGGTATGGCTTTTAAATTCTTAAATTCCGAACACAAGGTTTAGACTTGATGGGATGGAGGATCAATCCTGAACTTCCTCTTCAATTTCAAAATCTGCAAAACAAAAATCTGATTTTTTCATTACATCAGAAGTGAAATCTGTGGCAGTGGACATTAATCTATACAGTAATTCAGGCTTGTTGAGTTACTTTGTGATAATGTATTTGGATTTTAGTTACTCTAGGATTCTAAAACATGCTTTTGTAGCTTCTAGAAATCTTTTGGCTTTTTATTATGTGTATTCTCTTTAAAAATGTCTTTTTGAAGAAAGACATTTGATTTGTTTTACGTTTTACTGTAGGAGAACCTTTGCTTGAATGCATGCATTGTGGTCAGTGCTACAGATAATTAAGTCTTGAGAGAGAGGGACAGCAGGGGATTGTTTTTATTAAGAAATGAACATGAAGTTTGATAAAATATGATGAGAGTAGCCATGAAATGTTACTCTGCAGACTTACTGTTTCCATTCATCAGTAATTACTGGTTTTTTTCTAGACTTAAATATTGATCCCCAGTATACTTTTGTTCATGTATGTATAAATTCAAATGAACTTCCATTAACTTCAGAAGAGTTCTCATAAAATTATATATTCATAAGCTTTGCAGAAGTGGCATTTCAGATTATTAATATTCTAGATAGAAACCAGAGAATTAACTTCCACCCAGCATTTGCTGAAATAAAACCATAGCTTTCCCTGAAACTGAAGTGATTTATGTCACCTGATTTTTTTCCTTAAAAGTTTTTAGATTTGATGATTATAAAAATTTGAATTTAGTCTATCAATATTAGCAGCATTCAAGTCACAGCTTTGCCACACACAGAGATGGGAAGTCAAAGAGATTATAAAGATACTGAGGTAACTGTATTTATCTTGGGATTGCAAGTATGCAAGTACCCTGCCTTTTCACATAACACAGCATTATGTCACATAAGTAATATGTTATGTTCCAGAGTAATATATGACTTTTTAAAAAAAAATTCAGTTCTGTAGGTCTTGTTGTTTGTTGTGAGATAATCAAGACATTTTTCAGTGCTATGGGACTTTTAAATAAGGAATACTAATTGGACTCTTTCGTCATCTGGATGAGGAATAGGTCATGAAAGAATATAACATTCTTGGGTGACATGCCATTATACAACATGGACATCTCAGCCCAATTCTTTGACATGGCAGTATTTCTTAACATGATTTGCCTATAGCTGAAGTCAAATTTATTGTAGTCCTGCGCAGCTAGTAAATCTGCCATCAGCCTGTCAGTTACATCAGTAAAGCTACCTTTTCCCAGGTGTCAGTCCGTAAATCCTTCATTGTATTTATTGATTGAGTCACAGATTATTTCACCTCTGGCCTTCAGTTTCTGGTAAAAAAACCCCAAGGATTTGTTTCTTCCTCGAAAAGGGTGTTAAATTTGAATTATGGATAGTATATGAAGAAAAAAATCTGCATCCTGTTCACACATATTGTCCTTGATGTAATTAATCATATTTACTTCCTTTGTGAATAGAATTTAGCAAACTGTGGGACTTTTTCTTGAATTTACAAGTGATTTTGTGAAAAGAAGTAGTATACTTCAGTGGAAACTCTTGAAGGTTAAATTATGATCTGGCATGTTCCATTTAGAGCATGTAGTACTTTCTGCATGTTCAGAAAACAGCATGAAAGTGAGAGGAGGAAAGATGGGTCTTACTGCTGTTATGTGATGTATACACCAAAAAGTTATGCAAGTAGTTATGAAAGTAGCATAAAATGCACTGGACTTTTGCTCATTTTTAATTAACTATAAACTAATTTCAGTGTATCTAGAACCAGTTACAATAATCATGAATTGAGGGGGGTGAAAAAGACTGTACCAGTTAGCTGTGAAACCAAAATATAAGAAAGCTGTAGTTTGAGAGCAGTTGCTCAGAGCGGTAACATTTTCGGTAATGTACGTTTCCCATTTGTAAGTTTTCACGAGGCTTTTATCTGCCTTCATACTACTGTGTCATAGACTTGTTCAAGTTTGACATTATAGGATTTTGAACAGATCCTAAATTTGAGCTTAGTTTACAGTGAAATACAACTTGTGAAGGGAGGGGATTTGATTTTTTCAAGGACAGACAGTTGAATTAATGTTCAGCTATTCTCGGGTATTCTCATGTTGTTTATACAAGTAATAATATATTATTATAATGTTTTTAAAGAATAAGAAAATGAAACACATAGGAAACGTGAAATTTTGGGGAAAATATACCATGGACAGCTCCTTTTAATCTTCTGTAATATTAAGAAAAAGACATTTGCGTGAATATATTAATTTGAGTATTAGCAAGCAATGATACATAATGATTCATGCTGGTGAATGGAGCACTAGCATTACAGAGAGACAGGTCATCAGGTACACACTTCACCAGGGGCGGTTTTTGACCTTTTCTCAATAACGAAGAGTTTGTTTAAACTGGGTGGGCATGAGAATGCAGATGTGAAAACACAATTACAGTTTGCATATTTTCTTTATCTTGGCAGCACCAGGAAGGGCTCTCAGAAAGTGTCTAGAATGTTAGTAGCTTGAAGTTAATGAAGATGAGAAGATGGACTTTGGGAATTGGGGCGAAGATGTTAATCCAAGCAAACACCTGCAGTGTGCTGAATTGAATTTCTTGACAGACTCAACAGAACAGCACAATAATATTGAAGTTTCAGTTTATTTGCTTGAGAAGGTTGTGCTGAAGACTGATCCAAAAAATGAATTCTAAATTTGGAGTAGTCCTGTATATACAGTATACTTAACCTATGTGGTAATTTCCTCACATCTGAAATATGTGCCTTCTAGAAAGATATGGTACAGGTTAATATGTGCTGTGAGTCAGTAAAGAATTATACCATTTCAATTATTTATTGAAGTCCTCAGTCTTGATGGACTCCTCAAAGTCACATCTCTTGTCTCCTATTTCACCAGCTCTGCAGTCCTTATCCCCACTTCAGCCATCTCTGGTCCCCATTACACCACCCTGTGATGTCTTCCTTCTGTTCAGAGCCTCCTGCTCACCCTTGATTGTTTATTGCTTTGCGATATCCACTTATTGCTGTGGATCTCTTGAACAGTAATCCAAAGCAGTCTGTCAGCTTTTCCCCCTCTTCTAACTGGAGTTCCTCAAAAGTTACATTGACCTTTCCTAGGTGTTTCAGATTTTCCTGAAGCTTATCGTCTCTATTGCAAGGACACACTCTGTTGCCCACATGTAGAGATGTTTTTATGTGGCTGTGACCAAGTTAAATTCATAGCAATCAGCAGAAAATCAGTAGAAAATAGAAAAAAATCCAATAAACTGTTGTGTTATGGCATCTCTTCTTTCTTGCCATACCTGCATGACTATTCTTAATTACTTCAGTGTGAAAAAGTTTCTGGTACATTCTGACTTAATGTCTTTCTTTCAGGTTGTATCCTAATATTGTAGCTGTCTTGATACTACTAAATCTTCAAAATACGTTCTACCTATCTACTTACTTAACTGTTTGTATCTCTGTATTTTCAGTTAATTCATGATTATTAAGGGGCTTTACTTGTTAGCAGGGCAAAAGTTAAGCAGTAAGTAATAAACAAAGAGAGATGCAATAAAGAAGTTAGGAGAAGTACAGTTTAGAAATTTATCATAAAGCCCAGATCCTGTCATTATGCTGCAGAATTAAACTGAAAGGTCAATACTTTAATATTCTCTTTGCCTCATCAGATATGCTATTAAATGTCAGGACTTTACTAAGGTGCATACTAAATTCATCTGCAGTGTTTTGGTCTCTCAGTCTTTGTCAAGGCCTGTTGTTTTTCCAAAGTGGGAGAAGACAGGCTATGGTTTTAACGGTTCCAATAGAAATTGTACTCAGAATTTTGGAGAGGAGGATGACTCATGGGTTTTATATGATTGTAAAAACCTTACTAGGGGTGGTGTTTCACAGCACGGTTACACTGAGCTTAAGCATGGAAAGGGTATCTGCTGTCCTCCTCTGTTACTCACCGTCACAGTTTAATTGACTGACCCATCATCTGCTGTTCTTCAATTGCTATTGATTTGCTGGTAAAAAAGGTTCACTGAGACAGTGGCACTTGAAACTAGCATGATTTTTTTTTTTGGTTTTGGACTTTGCTTTCGATGAATTTGAATTTGTCTGTTTAAACAAGACAAGTCTGTGGTCTTCTATTTTCTATAGTGTAGTATAGAAATATATTGAATATTGAATAGAGAAATATAGAAATATATTGAATATAGAAATATATTTAACAATTATGGTGGCCTAACACATTAAAATTAAAATACAGGAGATACTTATTATATGAGCAATAGGAAGATGCACACCACTGGGTAAATAACAAATGTGTCAAAGAGTTGTATTGTTTGGATTTTATTTAGCTTTTTTCCTTACCCCATAACCTGGGAAAAAAACTCCAAATCTCAAAATACTGGTTGGGAAAGAAACTGAGATAGACAGTGAATTATTGAATGAATTATATAAAAAAAGGTATATGTTGACTTCATAAAAATAAATTGGTAGAGCTTTTTTTCATTTGTAGATTGCAGCTCAATGTTTTTATAACCAAAAATGAAATAATATTTTTCACTAATTTGTTAATTCCTTGGTAAAGGAAGTTCTATACAGTATTACCCTTAGCTTTGTTAAAATTATTAATATTTTTTCAGAAAATAAAAGCATTTTGAACTGTTGGATTTTAATTTTAGTAGTTTAGTGATTGACCTCTCTTGAGCTCTGCAGGGAATGGAAACGTGGGTGTCTGACTTTGGCTCTGTAATTATCTCTTTGTACATACCTAGCACCTCTGATCTAGATCAAGATGGCATTCAGGGTTAGACATGTCCAGTTTGCATGTGTGAAAGAATTTGCTCTTTATCAGTCCACATACCCAATTTTTCCAAATTGCTAAGGATTTGGAAAAGTACAACTCCAGCTCATTATGGGGCTGCAGAAAACCTCCCTCTGCCATCTCACAAACACTTTATTCTAGTCAGGACTGGAACGCATGATCTGTCAAACCAGCATTACAACTTATCTCCTGGTGTAAAATCAGTTGTGTATCTTGGCCTTTGGATCAATAGAGAGTCTGAGCAGGGCAGTAAAGTTACTGATAGAGGGCAACCCAGATTAAATTAAATCAGGAGACATTCAATTAGGTTTAGCTGAGACATTTGGAGAGAACATAGCATGGAAAAGAGCAGAATTGTGATAACATCACATTGCTGCTGACAGCTGATTCGCACCATGAGTGTCTTTTAGGTCTTCCTACAGAAATATTATTTATTGGTACCTGGGCTGTGTTTTTGATGTGTGTATGGGATAAAGTAGTAGTATAATTGCATATAAAAGCAAATAATAACCTAACATTGGTAGAGTAGCTGTATTTAAACACTTGGTTGTTTCAAAGCCTCAAGTTTATGAAACCTGTCAAACAGTTCGGCCTTTCTCAAGCATAACGCCCTGAGGAATATTACAGAATTATTTTATCTGAAACTCTAAAACTTCATGCTAAATATAATATTTCAAAATAAATGAACAGAACAAAATATAGCAATTGAAGTGTTTGTCTGTTTGAATAGAGGGATGGAGTGTAGCCAAGAGCTTTCTCCTGACATTAGAGCGTGTGACAAAATTGCTCCATTGGCACTGGGAGTGATTCTAGCCAGAATCCCTGTCCTTTGTATCCGTTTAAAATTGTGCACTCCCTGCTATGAATTCTGATTCGATTAAAAAAAGTTATGTCATACTAATTTAAAGTGTAGTGCATTGGAAGGAGAGAGAGAGAGACAATACCAACACATGATGATTCTCTTTTTTTTTCAGTTTATTTTGTTCTGGTGTTTTTTGTTTTGTATTTTAGTTTAGTTTTTTGGTACTTCAATAGTAAAGGTTGGATTTGTTTAGAAAAAATGTTGTGGTCGCAGATTATTCTATTCCTTTATGTAAAGGAGACTTTACAAAACTTTACTTACAACTGTTAAATGACAACCAAATAAATCTCTTCAGTAGCTTCAAAAAAAGTTTTTGAAATATCCTTAGTATTTTAGAATAAAACTACCATAATACACATTTATTTGTTCTCATTCACCACTGACTGTGGCCTTTCCAGCTAATTTTAACTAGTTGATGTCTGTATTTTGTATGAGTATTATAAACTGTGACATCCTGAGTACACTCTTCAAATTGAGTTAAAATGCTTTTGCTTCCTGAGCTGTTGAATGACTAAAGTTGCATGAGGTCTTGAAACAGGCATAACCCTTGCTAAAGATTGTGTTGTTTTTTAAAAGGATTGCCATGTTTTTTATTAATTTTGGTTCTTTATTTTTTAAGATTGAGTTACATCAGCATTACCTACATTAACTTTTATTACAATGTGGAGATAATTTGTCACCATATAGCAGTATCAAAAAGCAGAAATGCCACAGGCAGTTTCAAGGCTGGTAACACAGCACTGTACCAGCATCCTCCAAGGCACAGTTGGCTCCGTCAAAAGTTTTTCCCTTGATTTTCTCAAGGCTTGTAAACTAAACCACTGTATTATGTTATCATGTGTTTAAAGCTGTTGAGTCGTCAGCATGGAATATTCAGTGGAATTGAGTAACAGCTCACTAGTGGACTGGAATTTGGGGGTTTGGGCTCCCAGCCTGGTCTGAGTTCCAGTCCCAGGAGTGCTTGCCACGTCAGTCTCCCGAAACATACTGGTGTGTTTTCCCTTTTTACTCTCTGACATCTTTACTCTGCCCTGGTCTGAATGGTAAGGCAGTCTTGCTCTCGGTGGCACGCTGCAATAGGTGAGCTAGACACTGGATAATGATTCTACAATAAATACTGTCATAGAGTTTCATAACGATTAATTTCAATCCCATCTGTTTTTCTGAAGAGTGTATTTCTGAAAATGTTGAAGGTAAAAATCAAAATCCCAAAGAATTAGGATGATACAAAGTAATCGTCTCTCATCCTCTTTGCTGCTGGAAGAGAGAGCTCTGATCCTGTCCTCCAGCTGCTGCATAACCCACTGCTGTCAGCTGGAAATGGGGATACAGACTGTAATTTATGTATTAGCATCCTATATGTAACAATTAACCCTTGGTACGTTGCTAAGACTCTCTTGAGCCTCTTATTTCCCTGTTTGGTTTATCAGCCCTTGTTTTTTAACAAACCTCTTGGAAAACAATTAATGCAGATCAGCAATCAGCTACATCTATAAACTGCGTACAGTAAGAGCAGGAAGCTTGGAGTTTGGATTTTCATTTCAGAAGTTTTATTCTGCAAATAGTAATGCACAGAGTTGCTTCTTTTTTACTGGGTAATTTTTTAACAACTCCTTTAGAGAAGTAGAGGTTAAAACATTTCTAAGAGTCTTCATAATCTACAACATTTTTGATTGGAGCCTTACTGCCCTTCACAACATGTGAAAATATTGAAAAATTGGCTGGACATTTTAAAGTTATTAGTTCAACAGAGAAAAAAGCCCTGATGTCTGAAGTGTACACTGATCACAGCTGGAAACCAATTCAGTGTGATAACTGTAAGTGTAAAATGAAGAAGAAAAGATTAATGAAAATAATTGAAAAGTTTTGGGGTAACATTGGTTTAAAATTTGTTCTGGGTACCAAATATGTAATTACAAGTACTGTAATAATTTTTGCTATAATTACATTCTAAAAATTAGAGGATAATTAGTGCTAAGGAACATTCCCTTTTATTAATTTCTTACTATATGTTTTTTACAACACTGCATTTAAAACGTGTAGTCCGTAGTGTGCCAACCTCAAGGTGTTTTTCGTGACCTGAAAGCAAGGAGGGACATTCTCTTCCTGCCAAAAGGAAAAAAGAGAAAATAGGGTCTTGCATTGTATGTTTTCTTTCTTGGGAGGGTCTGTATGTATAGTTCTGTAGTGGCTCCAAGGTAAGGAGTTGTTGACATTCTTAGATGTAGCCAGGTCCTCTGTGAATCCTGCTTACCCAGAAAATGTAGCTATAAGGTACCATTCTGTTATTGGCAGGAGCAAAGATAATTCAAAGTTAATTCTTGATTGAACTTGAAAACTGAAATCTCCTTGTCATGTATCCATGAATTGGACCACTTGCCCTGTTTGTCCAGTTTTATGAAAGAAAATTATCAATCACAACTGAATTTTTTTCTGAAGAGTTATGATCAGACATAGAAAATTTAGACCCAGAGTGCTACATGCTTCACTGCTAGTGACATCAACGGCAATGCCTTTTGAAAATCTCCCAGATTGGAAGTTATGACATAAAATATTTTAAATAGTAAAAGGTTTAGACCAATTTAGAAATATTTTAAATTGTGAAGTCCTGTTATTCAATATATTACATTTAATTATGTTATATTGTATTAATATAGTGTGATAAGTACAAAGGAGTTGGTAACTAATGTCTCTTAGAAGAAAAAAGATAAGCAGACTAGTTAAAGCATTGAGAAGAATAAAGTGTGCTTGTTGATCAGAAAAAACCACACATATTAGAAAGAATATCATCTTTTGAATTCAGAAAGTAATGTGCTTTACTTACTACATTGCACAATAGCTTAGATATTTAAGTATCTATAACTTTTTTTTTCCTCAGTTAGAACACAGCTGGAATTTATGCTCTTCTTTGTTACTATTTTCTGGGCATGTCTGACAGCTGAGCTATTTGCTTGACCATAAGATCTAGAAGTCTGACAAAGAAAGAGAACTAACCCCAAATTTAAGTCTTTCTGACATTTTGATGTATTACTTTGCATCTCACTAAGTGAGTGTCAAGTGGAGCACTGACATCTTGACACTACAAAGACTAAAATATTCATGCATATTAAAAATAAAGAATGTAAGAAATTATGTTTTATATCCACATTCATTGCTAGGAGTTAGGGCAAATATATTAATCTTATCTTTGGTATCCCTCTGTACCTTCATTCACTTGCCCAAAATCAAAGATATGACATGCAGCTTTTCAGCAAGTTTTCATCTTTCAGTGTTTTGAAAGCTGATCATGTTGGAAAAAGAAGGCAGAAAATCTCAATTTAAAATTTCAAGTATTTGTTGTTTATACAATTTTCTTCAAGAATAATCTTTTAAAAGAAGAAAAAAGAAATTGAGTTTGTATTCTTTATTGTTTTAAAGTAATTATCACAATCACTTTTCTCTCTTAGTTTTGGCAAATTAGAAAGTCTCACACAATGTAATGATTAAATGGAGGCAATCAGCATTGGCATATCCACTCCTCAAAAAATTTCATACACAGAGGAATTGTATCAATCTGAAGAAGGGCCAGCTTCTTTCAGAAAATAGCTCTTGCACAATGGAAAAGTTACTCTTTCTGTTTGGCTTTCTTATTTCTGGCACCTTCTAGTTTATCTTTGGAAATAAAGAGCCAATATTTGTTCTGCCCTTTTCTTTACTTTTGAACAGGTGGTGGGACGAGGAAGTCCGTGAACAGCACAAACTGTACTAGAGCTATAATTTTTATTACCTGTGGTTTCACTGCCCCAATAAAAATCTTTTGTGAATATTTCTCTAATGTGATAATACTTTTGTTCTGTTCTGGCAGCTCTTGTAACCTGAAAGGCTTTACTATTTAGTATGCTTGTGGGAAGGAGCTGGAGTAAAGGGGAAGGGAGGGAATGACATTGTTCTGTCCTCACTTGTGAATCTGTGTTTTTAGCTTAAAGAGAGAACAGACAAAGCCTGTGATCCACAAAGACAAAAAGCATTCATTTGAAATGGTATTTTAAATATAAAGAAAATGCAAATGAATTTTTTGGTTGTTTGTTTACTTCAGAAAATTATATTTCTTTGCTATATGTGTGATTGAAACGAGAGGCAAATAATTTTTGATTTGTAGGATCAGCAATATTGCTTTTTATAAAACTAATATTTTTTTCCCCATTTTTGGTTTCTGAATTTAGTTGTCTGGTGGGTTTGTGCAAATGTCAGGTTTCAGAATGAATTATATGTGAATGATTTAGATTTACCAAAGAAATTGATGAATTGAGCTGTATTGAATATTTCTCATGTAGTTCAACTCACTGCCCAGTCAGCTGTTTTACGAAATTTTTTATCTTTTAGCCATAGATAATAAGGCATCATTATTTGTCTCAGTGTAAGCATTTAAACAGTTATAAAAGGGAAACAGAGGAAGGTAAATTCAGTTAGTTCAGAAAAATATATTTTCCAGCTTGTGCTGTTTTTGTCTGTGGTACAGTTAATTTCCTTCCCAGTAGCTAGTATGAGACTATAGTTTGGATTTGCGCTGGAAACAGTGTTAATGGTTCAGGAATGTTTTAATTATTGCTGATCAGTGTTTACATGGAGTCATAGTCTTTTCTGCCTCTCACCCCAACCTACCAAAGGAGGCTGGTGGTACACAAGGAGTCGGGAGGGGACACAGCCAGGACAGCTGATCCCAAATGGCCAAAGGGATGTCCCATACCATATGGTGTCATGCACTGGTCACTGTTTTTCTGTTATATCTGTTTTGTGTTTTTCTCTCTCTTTTTTTGTTGTTGTTTTCCTTTCCATTTAAATTTTTATTATCAGCAGCATTACTATTACTGTTATCATTATTTGAGTTGTTAAACTGTTCTTATTTCAACCCATGAGTTTTCTCGCTTTTACCCTTTGATTCTCTCCCCCATCCTAATGTGGTAGGACGTGAGCAAGTGGCTGCATGGTGCTTAGTTGCCATCTAGGTTTAAACCATTAGACAGTTATACATATAACTGACTCCCAACAAATTTAAGGAGTGTTAATTTTTATTTGTTTTGTGCAGAGCTGAAAGATGCTGAGCTTGCCAACGTGATAAATTCCATGATGCCCTTCCCTTCCTTTGATGATTCCTTGAAGTCTGGTACCTAGATTTAGTGTTGTTGACATCAAGTTAGACTAATAATTAAAAAACAAAACAAAACCCCACCTATACAAGTAATCTACTGTAATTCTGAAAACTGAGAGAACGTTTACAGTCCAAAATCAGGATGACTAAATATAAAACTTCTGGATGACTTAAGTATTAAAAGATTCCATTTTCCTAGAAAACTAGGAAAATTAATTAATTAATAATAAAAAAAAATTCAATAAGTTTAAATAAATATTTGTCAAAACAAATGACACTGAGTAAAAAACAAGAGTTGTGGATGTTCTGCCACAAATTAAAAGAAAAAGTAATAAATTCAGTCTGCATTTTTCAACAGAACCTTGATGTAAGCATACAAATCTAGAAATATATTTGTGGGAACCAAGAGCATCTGTTTTGTCCCTGTATCTACTCTAAAATTGTCTCTCTCTAAACTTTATTTTAAATGCACAAGGAAATCAATACCATTTTCAGCTGGAACGTCATCTTTGTACTCTCACCATGGTTTTTTTCCTTTCCATGTCAAATGTCCTTATTATTTTTTTGTTCTTGTTTTATTATTCATGGAATCATAGACATATGTTATCACTGTTAGGGTTAGGAATTTTTTAAAATTGTTTGCTGTTGTTTTGCATTGAATTTCTGTCCCACCAAGTAGCAAGATTTTAAAAATATTAAGCAGTTCCTGATACTTTCTGACTGGCAGAGGAGCTGTGAGAGAGGAATAAGAAGAGTAGCAAAGCGTAGGTTACAATGATGAGATTGGTAAAACGGAACTTGTAAAAAACAGATTCCAGTGTTACCAGTTGACATTACAAAGACAGTTTTAAAAAATTGCTTTTCAACTTCGGATATTTAAGGACTATAAAAATACTTATTTTGGCATACATGATTTTTGCCAGATAATTTTGTAGTGCTCTTCACCATATGTCAATTTGTCTTTCCCAAAGAAGTTTAAATTGTAGCTTGAAAACTTACCTGTTGAAAAGTTAAATCAGTACTTGAGAAATAAAAGACAATTATAACTAATATTATCTGTGCAGCTAATTGTTTAAAATTCTAATTGTGCTTCTAAGATGGTTTCAGGAATAATTATAGTCTCTCAGCCAGTTACTTGTGAGCAGTACCATCTCTTATGGAAATGGGCTGAGATTCCAGAGACTGGATAACAAACCTTTTGTTTCATGCTATCTCTGAAAGTGATTATCTTTCTGTGATCTGACTTAATGTTATAGAAGATGCTTGCAGTGAATGGTCTGTCAAAGTAGTTAAAAAACAAAGAAAAAACCCAAGAGCTCGTATTATTTCCACTGCTGAAGTAGTTACTATATTGTAAGTTTGCTAAGACTCAGATATCAGTGACAGCACATTATGTAATAACCTTCCTAAGAATGAGAAATGCAGTTTCTTTGTAAGATTCGTGCTCTGTCAGTGTAGTCATTTCTTGGACTTCTCCCTCATAAATCCACTCCAAAACCACTTGCCTTGAATGGCAAACTGATTCATTAGAGTGAATTTAAGAAGTAAGTTTGTGACCATTGGTAAATGTCACATAAGGAAAGCCTTAAATATTCTTTAGCTAGAACATTGCTTTGAATGCCAAAGCAGTTTTTATAGGGTGATTTCCATTACTCATTTTTAAGTTATTTACCTTATTGAAAGTTATGGTTCTTATTGTTGCTGTTTCTTTGTCTGTATGACCAGTACAAGAAAATGTGTGGGCTTTTTTTCATTTTGTAGGTGGTCTTTAAGAACAAGCATTATGTTATTTGATCTCTGTATTGTGCAAAAAGTTACAAGCCATGATTTATAATTATGAAAGTTTGACTCTTCCCCAAAATGTGTATACATTCAAGATGAAGTGATGTCATGGTGACTGTGGCTCCATGATACCATTTTCCTCATTCTTATATTTTAAGTTGGAGCAAAAAGAGCTGAAGTAGGGACTAGATCCTCAAAGACATTTAGAAACGTGTTTCCCTCTTAGTCACCTGACTCCTGGATTGAACTCTGAACCTGAAATTCCTAGTCAAAATATGACCAGTATCAGAAAATTAATTAAGGCTAGATGCAGAGTCCAGCTAACCTCCTAACCAATGCCTCAATAGTCACAGACATTTGGCTATGAATATTTTTATAATTCAATTAGAAGATTGAACATGGGTATTTACATTTATTTCTAGATAGAACTTGTTACCTCATTTCATGTTACTGAAAATAGTTTCATGATTAATGTTACTGTGCTCTTTTCTTCATGTATTGCCTGTCATGTTTTTATGCTACCATAACCTGTAGAACCAGGACTGACCCTGTGTATTGTTTTTCCCTGTGTTTCTCACAACTTCACCTGTCTTCGAAGAGCCCTTTTTTTCTTCATCCTCCATAATTCAATACTTGCATTTGTGGATGATGTGGTTGGAAGGAGAGTCTGGTTCAATGACTCCATTCCAATGCTTCAAAGTTATTTATGACTTTCTACAGAATACTCATTAGACTTCCCCACTGCCTCTTTCCAGGTCTTTTATGAACACTTTCCAAGATGGTGACCCCGTTGCCTTTCTTTCAGCAAAATTGGCCAATTAGCCCCACTAAATATGCATGCATTTCATTATGCTTGCCTTTTATTTATGCTTGTTTTTCTCATACTTCAAGGGCCATTTCTTCATATTCTGACAGTAACTACTTTATGTATTTTCATCATTTTCATTAGCTCTCTTTACATATTTATAAGAAGTTACTATACTCTTTAAATAGTATTTTTTTATCTAGTGTATATTATCTAATTTCCCCACCTATTTCTGTATACAATATGCCTTCTAATTTTTATCACACTTACTGCTCTTGCATTACAGCATAACTCTTTACTGTTCTGCGTTCTGGTTATCACTATTTTAAATATACAGATTAGCACCGTATTTACAGTATTCCGTGTTTATCTATATCATTGCAATCAGATAATTGCCCCACTAAAACTCTTTGTACAGCTCCTGTATATACAATCTTTACTATATACTGCTAGTTTTGCAATTCTGTTCACATTCAGTATATTTTTTTTCTCTTTTCCTGCAGTTAATACTGACTTACCTAGTCCGTATTTTCTGTGGTTTATATTTGTCCCTTAGAGCTTTTCTTCTTCAAGTGTATCTTGATAAAACCTCACTCAAATTATTGTAATAATATATCTTTAGTCAACATGTTAACCACTTTAGAGTGTTTTCTCCTCCTAATTCTAGAAAAAATTGCGATTTCACCTTATCCTTGCTTACTCCACCTTCTTCCTATTTAACAGAGCACTGGTTAAGACATGACCTTGCTTTTGCATGATCATTTTTGTATTAATGCTGTGCATTTTTCAGATGTTCTTTTGTACTATTTTTGGAATTCAGGATGTTGCCGTAATTGCAGCAATTGTTGATTTCTGTGGCTATGGTTTTGGTTATGGAAGCACTTCTTAGGGCCTTTGTAAGACACAGAGTACTGAGGATGGATTTGCAAAATGTTTTATCTCTTTCTTTTAATAGAAACTCTTAGTGTAGAGGGGGAAGGAAGCAATGCAGCTGCTGACATCCTTAAGTAGCCAGTCTAATTAGGGTGAGGGTGTCAGCCGCACAGCACATGCAGAGGTGTTCCAAGCAGTAGTGATTTTGTGGGCTGAATGTTTTAATAAGAGCTCCTGCTTCCACTCTCCTTTGACACTTGACATTGAATCAGTGTTACCTTCTGTGTGCTCTTCTCTTCAGCTGTGCTGTGAATTGGGGCTGGATTAGATGCATGGCAGTGTTGGCACCTGTTTCATGTTACTCCATTTGTTCTTCGATACAGTGTAAGAGAGCTCTTGAGTCTTTTTGAGAAGATCATTTGGGCTCTCTGCTAGCAATCAGTGACATATTTCAATTGTAAATACAGTAGAAGCAGATAGAGCTGTTTAACTTCTTATGGAGGAAGTCCATTAACATAATTATAAGGCTATTTAACGTCTGCAGCTATTGTGTTGTCACTAGACATGAGTCATGGTACTCCTATCCTAGTATACACATTCAGTTTTTGAACTTTTTCTCAGCCTTACTAAGACAAATGTAGAGTTGCTAAAGCAGTTATTTAAGCAACTGAGAAGAACAAAATATATTCCAGTTAAAGTCATTTAGATAGCCAGATAGTGATTGAAGCATATAAAACTGAATAATGGCATAAGATTGTGCCAGTAACAGATTAATTGTACACTGTGAGATGGTATGCAGAGGACCCAATTTCTCTACTTTTGTTGTATGAGATATTTCTTCTTGGATCATTAATTGACAGTTACAATATTGCAGCATGAGCTTGGAAAAGAAATGGTAAGCTACAGAAAAACTTCAGAATATTTAGTTTGTTTGCAGAATAAAAATAAAGCATTATGTTGTTATGGTGAATTATTAATGCATAATTGATTCATAACTGACCATTTCATTATTTTTTTTCTCTTTTAGAATTTGGGAAGGTAACAGCTCTCTTTGATGGTTATATTATACAGTCATCATAGAATGGTTTGGGTTGGAAGCAACTTTTAAAGATCACCTAGTTCCAAACCCCTGCCATGGGCAGAGATGCCGTCTGCTAGGTCAGGTTGCCTGGGGCCCCATCCAACCTGGCCTAGATCTATTCCAGGAATGGGGCATCCACAACTTCTCTGGGTAGTCTGTTCCATTGTCTCGCTACCCTCTGAGTGAAGAATGTCCTCCTAATGTCTAATCTCAATCTTCTCTCATTTAGTTTAAAACTATTCGGCCGTGTCCTATCGCACGTTGTTTCACACACTATATAACACAGAAAGTAAATGTAAAAGTAGATCTCTCTCGGTAGTTTGCCAAGTGTAAGAAATATAGATGCAGAATCCCTATATTCAAGTTTCTCATAGAGTTTATGTCAAGGATTCAATTATTATTGATATTTCCAATAGAATAATATATGAAGAAGTATTTAGTCTTAAAAAAGTAATGAATTATATAACTACTTAATTTAATATGACATAGATTACAGTAGGACAATAAATCATATGCATCCTTAGATGGGCTTTGAAACATTTTATGGCCAAGATCAGGATGTAAATTGAAAAACTGACATACCATTTTAGAATAATGATATGGCTGCAGCAGGGAGAGAGATGGCCAAGGATAACGAGACAGCCTCATTTTCTGAGGTAATTGCACCCGTACTTCTCTCATGGTTTTTGACATTGCAGGAGTGAGGCCTAAGAAAATTATTTTAGTTTATTGCCAATAGTTCTGCTCTTGTCTGGGACAGGGAAAGTATAAACCTGGGGTCACGTGTCTGATGAAGTAACTTATTTTAAAAAATATTTTTATGAATAAATTTGAATTTGTGGTGTGCCAAGAAGCTGTAGGCAGTACATAAGAAATATTTTAAGTCTAATTATACAACTCTTTTTTGCTAATAATTTTTGTGCTTTTGACTGTTCAAGTGGTTTCTTTCTTGCACACTTATTTTCTTTCTCTTTCCTCTGTTGTGGAGGTTAGGTAAATGAGGTTCATGTTGTTATATGACATTACAGATTATCTATAGATTCAGATATTTTGGTCAAGACCTACCAAAGTTTTTGCTTTAGGAAACTTGTATTTTTTCATTTTTGGAGAATAAACTTACTTGTCTTTAATTCTGTAGCTAACTGCAGTAGCTGTGAATCAGTGGAATGAGTAGTAAATAAGAATGTTTAATTAGGTCTTTTATAATTTTTTTTTTTTAGTCCTAAGAAAATTTTAATCATTATGTCACCAAACATGATATATAATATTCCTATGGAGCAGTGAGCCATTTTAAAAGTACCAATATTGTAAGAGATATTAATGATAATTATGTTTAACAAGATGTCCATGTAAAGGTAATGCGTGTACAATTTTATTTGCCTTGGAGAACAGTTTAAATGCAGATGAGCAACACAACCGACTTGCATTTGAAATATGTAAGTGGAGTTGCACTATATTCAGACTTAGGAGAAGATATCAATGCAGCATGACTGTTAGTATCTAATTTAGCAGGCTAAATTACCTCACTAATCTCCCTAGGATCTCTTCAAAGTATATGAGAGAACATGGCTTCTCCAGAGAGCAATTCTTGAGCAGAAGCCTAATTTAAGGTGCTGAATTGTCCTCTGGAGAAGTATATTGTTCTCCTTTGCATGAGCCAGGAGCTTGATTAATAATGCTAAGGTAAATATCAAAACAAGAATTCAAAATATGTATGAAAAGTTGGCTAGTTATGGCAATTTGGGATAGTCTGTAATTTTAGGCAAAATGGCCCACATTGGTCTCTGGAGTTTCTATAACTGCAGACTTCTTGTTGAAGGCAAAAAAATGCTTACAATTATTATTACCAAAACAGAAGTTTTGAAAATCGGACTCCTATCAAGAAATCACAAGAGAACTTCACAAAGGTGTTGGGCTAAATGCATGGAGGAAGACCAGAAGTAGATTGAAGGAGGCTATTTAAAAGAACTCATCAATCCACAAATTCCTGGTTGTTACCAAGATGTATCTTATAAAGCCTGATAGGTCTGCCACCACACCTCCCCCCCACACTCTCTTTCAAAGACAGTCTCTGCAAAAGATGCAGACGTAGCAGCACAGTCATAAATATTACCTTCCTGAAGGTAAGTGTCTTTCCTGAGACCCCATAAACTGCCAAGTTGCAGCCAGAGAACTCATCTTTGGAGTTCTGCAGCTATTACCTCGTAATGAGCAGAGGCTGTAGTGTTGGTGTGGAGATTTTGTTGATTAGCCTTAAAGTTGCATTAGGGTTGCATTAATTGAAATTAAATGTTTTCAGAAAGTCTTTAAATTGATGTAATAATTATAGGTCATTTTCTGCTTGGTAGGTGTTTGTTTGCTGAACATATGCAAGGTCATATACGTGCAACATATGCATGTACAAACAGGTGAATGAGCTCATCAAGCAATCCTCTGAGGTGAGTTCTGTTTCCAGGCTAGAAAAAGCTTTTAAGCAGCACTGAGCTTCTGAAAGCCAGAATAAGTGTTTTGAGATTGAGCCAGTTTATGGCCTTGTAGGACCTCCTAAATTGAATTTGATTGAATTTGAGCTAGCTCAACCTTCTGCTTAGACTGTTTGCTAAATTGGAGTAATTGCATTAGAACTGTGAAGAGATTTATTATCCCTTCAGTTCTTCCATCCAATTAATTCTGGCCTAATTGTATCCACCAGACTCAAAAAGATTTAAAAAAAAAAAAAAAAGAGACAATAAGTGGAATTACAATTAAGGGGAATTTCAATAGTAGAGAAGTCTATCGTTTTTGTTGTTGATGTTTCATTCATTTGGGGATTTTTTTTGAGCGGGTGAGAATGGGAACAGCTTTATGAAAACATTTAAAATAACACCTAGGCTTTCCTGACTGTTGTGGGTATCTCTGTACTGCTGTCACAATGTATGACTACAAGATTAGTTAGGTTTACCTGTTCTACCTTGAATTGACCTGGCCTGGACCATCAGTGATGTCATGGCTTTACAGATTTCTGTGTGAGTTATACTGTCCTGATTAGACCTTGTATATTAATTTATATGTATTCACTGCTATTGCTCTTCATAATCATAGGATATCACTGATGTATCAGTGAAGTAATTAGATAAAACCTCCACTGGTGAATTATTGGTATGCTGATTTGATGTAGAGAATTTTTTTTAGTGGATATGTAATGTGTTAATAGCATGTTCTGTTCATTCTCTAAAAAATGAGAGACTTCTTGAATAAAGTTTGTTCAGGTTTGCGCAACACAGCAGAGCAGAGATACTGAAGCTGGCTCAGCCTGGTGGAGTACTCTTTTTAGACAGCACATGATAAGTGCACACAGCTGCAAGTTAGCAGCTAACACAGTACTCCACCTGGGTATATATTACTCTGCTTGTAGTGTAGGTAATGAAATAAAGAAGAAAAGATATAATAAAATTTCCCTCCTTTATATCTATAGGTTAATGTAAGTTCTCAGTGTCCTATTAAGTAAATACACTTAAAGTTGAAGTATTGGGAGCAGTGAAACAAAAAATTGTCTAATAATGATGTAATTAGTGCTATTATACGTTGCTTTATGAGAAGATGCTCTTTTTGATGAAGATGAATTATTTTGACATTATTATTTTAGCAGGTTTTGTTACAAATAGTCAGCTGTTTTGTAATAAATTTAGTTTTGTTTTCCTGATAAATCAAATATCACAATTTTCCTATTGTCTAACAGTTATAATATCAGTTAATATGCCCCAGTTCCTTATCACAATGCTTTAATTTACAATTCTGACATGACCAATGCCAGTAAAATGTTCTAGTATATTGTCTGGCAGTAAGTAAAACCTGTCAAAAAATCGATAAAAAGAACAGTGCTTAACAAAAGACATATGCCTCATAAATAATATGTCATGACAACTGGCAGCCCTAGTAACATATTTGAAGGAAAATGCTGAAAGAAGTAACCAACCATAAGGAGCTAATGGGTTATTTTTGCTAGAAATCTGCCATAGACTTTTCCTGTCACAATATTATTGCATCTGTGATAAAGCAAAAGGATTTGTACTCTGATTATTCTAGCATACTATAGAAATTTCAATTAGCAAATGTCATCTCACATTTATTTTTATAAAAGACAAATCTGTTACCCTATCACTAATCCCTTTATATATCAGTATTCAATTAATGTTACTGCTTTGTTTTATCCCCAGATCTGGCTCATTGTTTCCCAAAAGTATATTATGCATTTATGTGAAAGACACATTTAACATTTTTGAAGAAACACATTCTAATAGTCTGGAAGTGACAGTTAATGGATTTGAGAGAAATCTGTGAGTTTCATTTGAATTGACTAAATAACTTTCAAATTTCTTGATACTAATCTGGGGATTTTTTGTGGGGTTTTTTGTTTGTTTGTTTGTTTTGTTTGTTTTTTAAAATGAGTATGCTGAAAATATTTGTAGTGAAGGGGAATATTTGCTTTAATGCAGCATATGACATAGAAGTGTAATATTACAGTAATAGCATCAAAGTACCACATGCCCCCCCGAAAAAAGCCACCCAAAACCGAATATAAAGGTATCATGAAACATTTGAACTGAAAGTAAGCTTTTAGGGAGATTTAACAGCAAGAGTTGATTGAAGACTTGAATGAAGCCCAATTTGATGTCATGGAAAACTTTGAATATGAAGGCCAAATATTAATGCAGGGTATAATGCAGTAGAAAACAGCAGTAAAATAGTAATAAAATAGGATGACAAAGGAAAGCAATTTTTGGAACTATCATCTTGAATTGATTCAAAATTAGTTATTTAGTTGGCACAGCCAAGGAGGAGGAGAGAAAGCAAGAAGAGGCATGGGGCAGCATTAGCAGTTTCAGGAAGGGGAGTGAATCATGACACTGCTGATTGCAAAGAATTTTTGTGCTTTGCTCTTGGTTTTTATTTTTGTGTCAGCCTTGCACTTAGCTGATAAATTTAAATGTAAGTCTTCCACATGTTCTCTGATGCAAAGAAAGTGTAAAGAGAGCTGTAACATAAATACACAAGAGTTCCTTGAATACTTAGTGCTCTGGTTTGTTAAAAGTTCAGTACTTGTCCGATTTATCTGCTTTTACTCAGTGGGTGGTGGAACAGCTGTTATGAAGTATTGTCCTCCAGGATTAACATTAAGAAAAAAAAAAAAAAGGCATTGAAGTCTGAGGCTTTGCTAATCTTAATACATTCATAGTTTTCATTTGTTTCATTTGTGATTTTGCTGTACAAAGAATTCAGTGCTCCTGTTACTGCTGTTGAATTGAAAGTGTGTTATTATCACATCAGCCTTACAAGAAGCTGGTATGTGAAATAATGGTAGGAGCACTACATCACAGCCCTCCTGATGTGTGAGATGCAGAAGTCGTGCTATTTGCTAATTATGTACCTTTTCTTCTGTGAACAGAGAGATACTGAATAAGACCAGAAATATGACCAGAAATAATAAAGTGGCGCTAACTACCTGTATCATTCTGTCAGGAGAGCAGTGGGTCACAATTCAAACGGCAAAAGAGATCTCTTCTTCTTAAATAAGAAATTCTCCTTTAAGGAGGAGGAACATTATTTCTGTTATTTCAGAAGAGAGGCAAAATGACCCAATAGCTTCAGAAGTTGTTTTGGATGCTTTTCAAATGTGACTGCTTCAGAAGTGCTGTCTGATGCTTTTGGTGGATAGGGTAGTATTGGATATGATTTCAGTGTTTCTGTTTATTTACCTAGGAAGCATAGTGAGGAGAAATACATATATAGAGAAAAGACCAGTTTGGATCATGTGAATAATATAAAGAGGATCATCTCAGCACTCAAAGAGTCTGGTCCTCTGTGTCATTTAGGAAAAAAACTCCAAATAAAAAGGAATTTGAAAGGCTTTAGTATATTTCTCTTTTAATTCTTCATTGATGAGAAGATACATGATGAATGGAAAAATATTTTCAGTAAAATATTACCAAGCGTTACTTTGTGGTGTTAGAAGATCTAAGGATGGATGTCACGCTGCTTAGGATTTTCTGCTGTTATGGTTGGAATACAGACATTTGTCTTACTCAAAACACATTTGTTTATAGATGAGAGGGAAATATTCATTGTCTCTCTTGGGGTGGGACTGAGATTAATTATTCTTGTTTTGGCTTGAGCTAGGCCTGCATGTGTCTAATGTCACATCTTGTGAGTGCTTACTGGCACCTTCCACTGTTATAAATGCAAGAACCCTTGCACACTTGCCTGTGCCAGTACTGGAAATCTAAATTTAAATATGCTCTCAGCAAGCAATGCTGTAGAGGTCAATATGAGGAAGAATATTCTGTCTGCAATTTGGGCAGCATGAATGATAGCCAAAGAAACCAGCTGTAGAAAACAAAATAAAATATAAGCACATATTAAAAACCACAAAAATCATATTTAGAAAACTCAAAGCACAGAGTGGAACCATAAAAAGGGATTTATGATGTATTACTTTTAATTCTGATTTGCAGTCTGTTATTATGATATAATCTGTGGTTCTCTTCGGGGAACAGCAAACGGCATCTGGTAGCTCTTTGGATTCCCTCCAAACTGCTTTGAAATAGATGTGAATATAGTAAAGTAGTGTGAAGCATAGGCAGCTGGTGCATCTATCTGAACAATGAGAAGTTCTTGTTTTTCAGGGTATTCTCTTCTTTAGATTCTGGTAAGTTTTATTATTATGAATGCTGAGTTTAAAACTTAAGTAAGCTTCTTATTTCAAGTGCTGTAATACTGTTTTGCAGTGTGAATGTGTTCACAGCTGTCATTGAAGGTTTCTGTAAATAGGATAACAGAACTGTGGAGGCCAGCTGAGCTTACCAGTCAGTCTTGAGCACTGCACTGGAGTGATGGAAGCTTTCTGAGGCTGTGTGTACTTTAGGTTCACTGTCTCTTCAAAGTGCCATTCATGCCACAGCATCACAGCCAGGGAAATCTGTCTGGGGATAAGGTATCATAGGGAAAGCAGCTGGCTGACTTCTGCAGCTACAGCAGTCTTTAAAACTGATAGCTCAAACTCTACTGACAGAAAATCCACATAACCTTTTGCAGATCGATGCGAGCTGACTCCATCAGTAGTCTAGGCTGATGCAAATGAGTGCTCCTGAGAATAAAATAAAATCAAACTCTTTGGTTGTGTTTTCACAGTGCAGAATGCAAGCTTACATATGCCATTTTTTTAGTTTTGGCTTTGATAGGTGGCCATTGGTGGCTAAGTTTACATCAAAAAACAGTGTTGGTAGCACAGTAGATGCTGCTGAGCACTCAGTGTCTGGTTGCGTGTTCTCCAGAGGGGTTCACTCTGGAGTAGCTCTAGACTGGTCCCATAGACTGAATGCTCACTAGCTGTTAGCTAGTAGAAGATCTGGAAAAGCTCTATCTGTGAGCCTGGGCAGTTAGTTCCTGCCTCTTTCCGAAAGTCTGTGTAGATGTAGACTGGAAGCCCAAGCAGAGGAATACTGCTATGTAGGTATATATCACATTTTCCTTCCTTACCTCCCTTGGTATTTTAATAAAATATAATCACTTCCTTTGGAAAATTATATTACAGTTTAATTAACCTAAGTGTTATCAAATGCCTTTTAGTGTCCTGTCCAATTTCTTTAAATTGTGTCATACCTTTAATTATTTCTTACAATAATTACATACAAGTTCTGTGCTTTCTGTAAGATGACAGTGCTTAAATCTGTATAAAAGATTTATCTTCTGCACCATATGTGATGACTTTCAGTTTATAGTTGTTTACTTTAAAAATATGAATAATGAATAAGTGATAAACAAGTATATAAGAAAAGTAATAATTTAGCAAGTAAAAGCTGATTTCCACGCCAAAAACTTCACATAGGGTTTCTTATATTTTCCCTTCCAGGAAATCTCATCTCATGCTTGCAGCATTTTTTATTTATTTTTTATATTTAATGGTTTATTAATAGTTGCTTCACATAGCAATCCTAATTGCCATTTATTTGGCTCACTCACTGTGCTGATCTCCAAAGATGCTGATGCCTATTCATTTACTTGATGTCAGTGAGTGCCCAGTATTGGAAATAAGATTCTTCATAATGAAATCCCTATAGCTTTTGGTTTGTTTTTACGTTTATAACTTCCAACTGCATGCTTAGATCATAAGTGCCATATAATGCAAATCAAAGATTCATGATAAAATCCATGATAAGAAGGATTTTTCAAGCCTCTTAGTGATATCTCTGTTCTCCAAAAGTCACATTAATCATGAGCATGAATAGAACAGTTAAACTGTTTATTGCCACATATGTCTTGTGAAAATGCTTAAGCGTAGAAAATGTTACATACGCTCTCATAGTGAAGAAATGCAAAGAGGTAGTTATTTAATTATATGAAATGTTACAGAACTGAAATCATGGGAGACATCAAGAGAGAGCTATATTCTTTCTATACAATTCTGTATAATGCTTTTGTCAGTCAAATGTCTCACAGATTTATAAAGAACTTTCCCATCAGCAGAATTATTTGATTATTTTTTGATAAAGAGCTGGAGTTCCAAGCATGGCATGCAAACTAAAGATTTCATTAAATCAGTCTTTACTTGTAATATGAGAAATAGTAAAATAATTTGCTAGTTAAACCACACTTTTCCTCATCACCCTCTTAAGATATATTTAAACTAAGAAATGTTTTCTATGTTTACTGTACAATTTGCTTGCTCTGAAATGTTTTTTTCCCCCTGTCTTTCATTGCAGGACAATTAATCTATTAATAGTAGGGTCAAATAGTTAAGAACTTCAGTCTCTCAGCCTTTGTGATTTGGAGTGTACTGAACAAGAGAGTCAATTATTTTTAAAAGCAAAGATATACACAGTGATTTCGAATATTTGTCTATACTTCTTTATAACATAAGTCTGCTTTAGAGTAATTTGACAACAGAACACAGTTCCCTATTTGAAAAAAAAAAGGGATTTTTAGCAGAGCCTGGATGTGTGAGAATGTACATATAGCACTCCCCTTGAAGAAGAAAAGAGAATAAGCTTTTGAAAAGCACAGTCATTAGTGTGATCAAAAGTTTAACCTTCTAAAAATAGATGAGTGTATTTGTTGTCTCTTATTAGGGAAGCAGAGTGACTCTAAATCCCTGCCTATGGCTTCCACCATGCTCTTGTAGGAATAAGACATTTTTAGTTACATTTTTATTCTTAAAGCCAACCCACCTATATGAGAGTGAAAATTAGACCACTTCAATGCAGTGGAAGGCTATTTTTTCCTAAAAAATCTTTGAAAAATATAGCAGAGATCATTAATAAAGGATTTCTATTTCAACTCTGCGTTCAGAGCATTAGCAGTAAGCACTAGCTGGATCAGTACCTTTGCAGTTTGCCCAGTAACCCAAGCAGAACTGGTCCTAAACTGTGTCAAATCTTACCTGTGACAGAAAAAGAAATTGCTTATACTTTGTAAAATTGTATTTATCTTCATTGCACACAAGCAGCATAAGACATGATAGACTGAGCAAATTATTTTCTTCCTCAACCTACTGTGAATTTCTGAATAATGTAACAGGAACATTTGTGGGTTTAGCGATCTTTACAGAATTTTTAAGTTAAGTGTTTTAGGTTTTTGCAGCACATAAGGCCAATGAAATCCTGGGCTGCATCAAAAGCAGTGTGACGATTCTATTCCTGTAGTTTGCTCTTATGAGACTCCACCTGGAGTACTGCATACAGTTTTGATGTTCCCAACATAAGAAGGACATGAAAGTCCTTGTTGGAGCAAGTCCAGAAGTGAACCACAAAGTTGATAAGAGGACTGGAACACCTCCCCTATGAAGACACGCTGAGAAAGTTGGGCTTGTTCAGCCTGGAGAAGTGAAGGTTGTGTGGATACCTTCAGGGGCCTACAGGGAAGCCAGAGAGGGACTCTTCACCAGGAGCTGTAGTGATAGGACAAGGAGTAATGGGTACAAATTGAAAGATATTAGGAGTAAATTTTTTACTGTAAGAGTGGTTAGACACTTGAACGGGTTGCCCAGGGAGGTTGTGGATGCCCCAACCCTGGCAGTGTTCAAGGCCAGATTGGATAAGTCCTCTAACAACCTTGTGTAAAGGGAGGTGTCCCTGCCCATGACAGGGGGAGTTGGGACTAGATGATCTTTGACGTCCATTACAACCCCTTAACATTCTATGAATCTATGATTCTTTGAGAGTTAATAGCAATATATTTATTCAGGTTAGCTGAAGTAACTCAGATAATTTAAACAGATTAGTTGGTGACATTATTATTAAACTCTTAAGATTCATTATTACAAATGTTGTTTTTCTGTAAATCTTAAAGTATTTAAGAGACAAATTTGCAAAAGGGATGCTGGTGCCTAAATGTCCCTGCAGGCATCTAAATCAAGCATTTAAATGTCAATATATTCATACCTCAGCTGTCAAGTACTGAGAAGAAAACTCCTTTGGATTTTTAGTTTCAAATTCCGTAGCTGTATAAGCTGATAATTTGCTACTCCTCAGTATTTGCATGTCTTACAAAATGTGGCCGGTGAGTTGAACTGCGAGGAACCTTTGCACCGGTGGCCCTGTTTGTGAAAAGAGTGGAAACACAGGATGAATGCTCACATCTCTTTTTCCATGGCGATATGCAGACAATGTCCTAAAATGAGCTGATGAGAAAAGAGCTGCCAGAAAGATGGTGTAAAATGGTTCTGCTGAAAATATTTTGCTGAAATATTTGAGTCACACTTTCTCCCTTTCTCAAAGGGTTTTACATTGAGGTTTTCTTGTTAAACAATTGACTAGTCCTTTCAGAGGCTTTCATGATGGAGCTGTCTATTTAGAGTTAAGTACTTAAATGTCTTTTAAGCCAGAGAGAAGAACTCTGTAACCTAGTGATTAAGGCAGCCCTTTGGGATGGGAGAACAGGCTTTCAGATTCCACAACAATGAACATTTCAGTATTCTAAAATAAGCATTCATTATAGCAGGGTCTTGAACTCAGTTCTCCATCCTCCCAAATGAATAACCTAATCATGGAGCTATGGCAATTCCTATATGCTTACTGTGACCGGGGGGTATCTCAGGATTCCTTGTGGTGCCAGGGAGGTGTGCTTCCAGAGTATGAGGATGAATGCAGAGTCTGATATCATGAGCTGGCTGAGGCAGTCTTCTTAAAGTGGAGAGCAAGTATTCAGATGCCCCTTATTTGGAGGGGTTTTGAACCTGTGCTTTGTTATCTTGCACGTGCCTTGTAACTAGCGAGTGACCAGGTAAAACAGCATCTCCGTCAAATCTGTTTTGAGAGAATCTGTGCTGCTTAGAATTGTTGCTGCTTCCATGTGCTTCTCAGACAGAAGCTCAGGACCCTGTTTCACAGAATTTCAGAGTTAAAAATTAGTATAAAGGCTACCTTCTGCCAGAAGTGAGCAGCCTGATCCTATAGAAGGGAAAGAACTCAGCTTTCTTGTAAGCCTTTTGTAGTGACTAGCATAGATGCTGTATGCTGAGTGTGCTGACTGTAGTAAACTCCTTTCCTAGACATGTGCTTCTCCTTATAGATCATGAAAGTGTAATGGTTTTATATATATATATATACTTATATATATATACATATGCACATAAATTTGTCAGCCTTATCTAAAAATAGAGGTACATTTTTCAATTTTTTTTTTAAGAAAAATTATTCATTATTTTATATAACCTTCATGTTTTGCAGTACGATGGAAAAAACCCCTCTGTATGTAATTTTCCCTATCATTAAAACCAGCAAATTAGTTAACTGAAGTAATGATAATTCAAAGTGATTTATATGGCAAAAGTGTATGCTGCTTTGTAAAAATAATTGCAGTTCTTGTGCCAAATACTTTTAAATCTCCACTTGATTTTTAATATTTTTGACAGAAGGTTCCATTTGTGAGCTTTAACAATTACTATTTTAATAGAGCAATCTATGATTTAGCTCAAACACTTTATACTCTAATACATTGTAAAATTTTGCATTCAATTAGTATTAGTAGAACTGATGAAATGTTTTTTATGTTTGTTCAGTATTTCTCAATATAATTTTCGATTTTAAGTGACTTATGACATTACTGAGTATAAGGCATAAAGGTTGGAATTCCTAATGTGAGGTATTTGCATCAGGTTGAATATTTGGAGAGAGATTTTCAAGCAAAATGCACATTTCAGAAACCTCAAGTAGAGAAAACAATATTTTGCTTATTTGTACATATTATTTTACTTTAAATAGTCTTACTGTCCTAGTTTGAAGCAGGAAGGTAAATAAGGAGATTTTATCAAATCCACCCTTATTAGTTGCTTCATAGGCCCAAATTTGGGCAAGTTTTAAAAATTTTAATAATACCAGTTTTTGCATTCCTGGTGACAATGTTTTAGTTCTTCCTAGTTAGCTAGGTCTGTTTGTCACTTAGCATGAGTAACCTTGACCATTCTGTGGAACATTAGAGCAGAATCCTGTGGACTAGTATATTGGAAACATGTCATGGTGTGTCTGCTGAGGCAAGCTTAGAATTGAAAATGTGGCACACAAGATTTGTGTCATAAGTGACATGGGAAAAGGAAGGAAAAAAAATGGGTACGAAATCTGATAGCATTAGGAGATAGGTATGGGGGATAGAATGTCTAGGTTTACAAAGTGAAGGCACCAGAACAAATTAAGGAGTGGGAAGAGAATCTGTACAGTTTTATCTGGTGGTGATCGCTGAGCAAGGTGAGGTATTTTGGAAACGGGGAAGTGAAAGTGGGATGAAGTACAGATAAGAAAAAAGGCAGGTGACTTTGTGGAGTCTTGATTTCACCTACATTGCTGGAGATTAGATTTGGAAGGTATTGCGAATCAATTCCCTTCTCTCCCTTACAAGATCTGATCCAAAGAATAGCCATTATGGACTGAAGATCATTTGCATTCCAGACAGTTATGAAAGAACGTGTTTTATGTTCAAGAATAATGTTGCCTCGTAAGCAGGGCCACAATAGACATGGAAAGGAAAAGATAGAAGTGAAATTACTTTAACCTGATGAGATTTATCATCAGTCCCTCCAGTCCTGCCCTTGTCTCTACAGCGGTTAGGAACCATTAGTATTAGGTATATATTCAAATGTGTGAGTGGTACCTTATTGGCTGATGACTTATTTGATTGCAGATGAGGCTCTAAATATATTTATATGACAGAGATAATGGCTACAAGGTGTAGCTCTTTCGGCATGAATTTTAATTTGGTAGAGATAAGATATCTATTTTCTTATTTGATTTTGGAGTAGAGATACACACTTGAAATTGATTATTTGGAATGTTAATGCTAGGGGAATCTCAAAATAGTTTAAAATAGGAAATAACATCTGTCTGTGTTTGTGATTTCCCAGAGGAGGCAACCATCTCTTCTCCTTGCCTAATTTCAGGGGTAAGTTCTAGCAAAATTCCCTCAATAATAATTATTCATTATCTTTAGTAGTGAGGGTTTTGACAACCACTTTGACATCTAATCTACATGTATCAAACTTAATGAATATGGTTCCCTAAGATTTCCTTGAAATACAGGATTCAGAGGGGCGAGTTCGTCTTTCTTCTTCACTTGGGAATGCTGGGAATGCTTACCTGACAGAAGGTAAGCAATACCTTGATAAACCCATACTGCCATCGCCTGGAAGCAAAACTGCACATTCCCTTGCTACGAAGAGCTGTGGGGGAGTTGGGCCACTTCCCCTCTCCTCAGCTCCTCCTCCAAGCTCAAGTGATGAAATTGTTTTTATCTGATGTATATTTGCAGCTACTGTCCAAGCTCGCTTGGCCCCGGCAGACGAACCTTAGGATTAAAGGGTGGGCTCAGTTCTGCGCGCACTGTGTCCCACCTAAAATAAATCCAGTGCGCAGGCTGGAAGGCGTACAAAGACCTTCCACAGATCTTCGTTCGCGAAGTCTGGCCATTATTTGCAGCTATAGTTGATAAGGTACCTAAGGTACATTTCAAATGGTACCTTTTCTGAAGTCATAGAACCTAATTTTGTAAGAAGAAAGATACTTAATACCTGTCCATAAAAATCTCATTGCTAATGGGGAGGCTGATTGATAATTAGCACTATTAACTTGTTGCAATGCCCTAAATAAAATGTTTCCTGCCAAGACATCAGAATCACCTTCTCTGAATGTTTAGTGTATAGTCTTGTTTCTTAGTTGAGAAAAGTTTTCTGTAGAAGTTTCTTTTCCATAGAAGAATTAGGAATTGCTTCTTTTCATTGTTCCTGTCTGTTCCCTATAAGTCTTTGAAAGATATTAATTTTGCAAGTATTGGAAGTTAGGCCAAAATTGGTGTCTTTTGTGTTGTTACATAACATCTATTGTAAAGATAAATTAACTAAACTGCTAATTTTCAAGTACTTCATAATCAGGCAACTTAATAATGTTGCGTTAGTTTGCTGTTTACAGCTTTAGACAGGTTCTCTTTTTCTGCATTATTTTTGAGCCCTGAAAACTAGAAACTTTTTATAAATAAGCTTTTGAAAATGAGCTGCAATATTTTTATAAATGTGAATGAAGCAGTCCATAGTTGATGTAATAAACACAATTGTTATAGGGTTTTTTTTGTTCTTTTGGTTTTTTTAAAGATAAAAATGTGCATTCAAAATCAGTAAATATGAGACAGTATGTCAGTGGGCATTAATGCAGGTCCTGGAAGACAATTTAAGGAAAAATTACACTAAAGATGAAAAAACTGAGTCTTTAAAAGAGAACTGCATCAGTGTTCCAAAGCATGGAGTACAGGTTTCCCAGGAAAAGTGAAATACTTACCTTTGGAGGTGGTCCTGGGCACCCTGCTCTAGGTGGCACTGCTTGAGCAAAGGCTTGGACCAGATGACCCTCAGAGGTTCCTTCCACCATCAGCCATTTTATGAATCTGTGATAACCATGTGTTAACCTGTATTGCTTACTGGCTTGATTTTTGACTGGATAAGGTCCAGTGAAGGAAGTGAAGTAAGGAAGTGAAAAAGACAGGTGCAAAAACCCACCCTATTTAATTTTATTTATTTTTAATGATCTAGCTTAACCAGAATTCATGGCTTTTATTTCCTTTTGCAAGAGTTCAGAGCACATGTGAATCTAATTCCACATAAGGAATTAATCTCTCTGATTAGTCTTGATTTTCTCAGTATCTTGCAAGTGAAGCAAATACAACTGCAGCCAGATCTTGGCATAATTTGGAAAAAGATTTAGTTTACTTACAGTTTATTTATTTGGGAGAATTGCGTAGCTCAAGATAATGGTAATGGGATATATAATCTATCACCGTGAAATAACCAGTGTAAATAAAGTCACCATGAGTAGTGATCAGAGCATTTTTGTCATTCCAAGGGGTCAGTGAATACCTTTGTGAAATGAGATTGGTCTCAGTCCAGTTCACAGAGTTTCAATGTTGTTTTTTTATCTCAGGAAGCATCAGCTTTTGTTGACTGTTTCCACAACAGTCAGTCTGTTTGAGAGAAGAGTTGCAGGTGTAACGTAGGTAGTTTTTGATGCTGCCTGATGCTGTATCTATATAAAGTTGGTTGTTTCAGGGTCACCAGATTAGATGTCTATGGATTTTGTTTGTTTTTAAAAATAAGTGTGGTACTAATTTTAAGCAAATATAGATAATTTTTAATGATTCCTTATCTTAATTATTTCTGTTATAACAAATCAATTCAATTTGAAACAATTTATTTACACCTTTATTGCTAACAATGTTTAATTGCGTGCACAAAGCTGATTGATATTCCAAGCTTCTTTTTTGTATGAGATATTTTTGATATCATATGAGATATGATACTTCTTTTAAGTATGAGATATTTTTAAACTCCGTGTTGCTGGTTCCACAATGATATACTGTCCAAACAAGATAACTGTTTGCATTATTTTGGACTGTGCAGAAAGAGAATTTCAAGGGTCAGTGGAAGCTCCTCCATTGCATCTTTCTCCTCATCCATTTAAGCCTACTTCCCTGGTCTGCCCCTCCTCTCTTTCTTATGCTTGACTTTCAGAGATCTTAGACTGACTTTATTCCCACTAAAAAGTTCTAAAATGATCATAATAAAATGTTTGATCGCCATACTAAAGAGAGTACCTCGAATATTATTTGTACATTTCTTTTGCATGGTTTGTATCCAAAACATAGACAGTATGTGAAGATTTTTCCTATTTTCACCATTGTGTGCTCAAAGAGAAAGAGGAAATTATAGAAACTTTAAAGTTTTTCTGCAGAGATTTTTGTGATGTAAACATGAAGCGTAAAGTTAAGCTCCCTGTACTTTTCCACCCTCTGTGTTATATACATAGTCATGTACTTATCAGTTGCACTTCTTAGTTTCTATCTTGTTTTGTACTTTCCTTACACTGACTAATTCTTTGCTAATGTGTGTTGGCTAATAGAGCTTTGTTGTTAAGTTGATTCAGGCTACTGTAGAAGCAGACAGTTAAAAACCATTGCTTTCATCACTTTCTTTTAAAAAGAAATTATCATTAAACTCTGTATACCCCAAAGTTTCATAACATCCAGAACAGTGATTTGATTTTTTCAAACATCTATCTAATTTCATTTTGTGCCAATACAAACTTGCCTTCATACCTATAATCATAGAATAATAGCATGGCTTGGATTGGAAGGGACTTTAGAGAACATCTAGTTCCAACCTCTCTGCCAGGGTCAGGGACACCTTCTACTAGACCAGGTTGCTCAGATCTCCATCCTGCCTGGCCTTGAACACTTCCAGGGCTGGGGCATCCACAGCTTCTCTGGACAACCTGTGCCAGTGTCTCACCACCCTCACAGTAAAGAATTTCTTCCTAATACCTAATCTAAACTCTGTCTGTTTAAAACCATCCCCCCTTGTCCTGTCACCACATTTTCTTGTACACAGTTTCTCTCCAGATTTTTTATAGTCTCCTTTCAGGTACTGGAAGGCTTAGGTCACTGGATTAGAGAGGGAGAATCACCTCCCTCGATCTCCTGGCCACTCTGGTTTTGACGCAGCCCAGCCTTTCTGAGCTGTGAGTGCCGGGTCCTGTCCAACCTCTGTTCCACCTCGAAGTCCTTCTCAGCGGGGCTGCTCTTGATCTGTTCATCCCCTAGCCTGTATTGATACCAGGAATTGCCTTGACCCAAGTGCAGCACCTTGTTAAACCTCAGGAAATTGCCATTGGCCTACTTATTGAGCCAGGTCCTTCTGGATGGCATCCCATCCTTCAGTTGTGTGGACTGCACCACTCAGCTTGGTGTCATCTTCAAATTTACTGACAGTGCACTCTATTCCTTGTCTATGTCATTAATGAAGATATTAAATAACTCTTGATCCCACTACAGGCCCCTGAGGGACACCACTTGTCACTAATATTCACTGGGTCTCTGCGCCATTAACCACTACTTTCTGAATACGACCATGCAGCTAGTTCTGTATCTGACTAACAGTGCACCCATTGAATTCATCCTTCTCCAACTTAGACAAGCCTGTGTCAAAGGCTTTACAAAATCCAGATAAATGACATCTGTAACCTTTCCCTTGTCCTCTGATGTAGAAGGTCATAGAAGGTCACTAGGTTGGTCAGGCAGGACTTGCCCTTGGTGAAGCTGTACTGGCTGTCCCAAATCACCTCCCTGCCCAAATCACCTCCATTTGCCTTGGTATAACTTCTGTGAGGATCTGTTCCATGATCTTGCCAGGAACAGAGGTGAGGCTGACAGGTCAGTTGTTACCAGAGTCCTCTTTTCTACCTTATTTTAAGATGACTACGATGTTTTCCTTTTTCCAGTCACCTAAGACTTCATTGGACTGCCATGACTTTTCAAATGTCATGTAGAGTGGCTTGGCAATTTTATCAGCCAATTTACTAAGGACTCTGGGATGCATCTCACTGGGTCCAATAGTCTTAGGTACATTCAGGTTCTTCAGGTGGTCATGAACCTGATTGTTACTTACAGTGGGAAGAACTTTGCTCCCTCAGTCTCGGCTCTGTTGTCCATCCACTCAAGAGGTGTGGGAGGAGAGGCTGCCATTGAATACTGAGGGTACACCTTCTCTGACCTTCCTTTTCTGGTTCACATACCTGTAGAAGCTGTTCCTTTTATTCTTTGTGACCCTTACCAAGTTCAGTTCCTGCTTCACCTTGGCCTTCCTCACACCATCCTACACAACCAGATTTCAGCTCTATACTCTTTCAGGTTTCCTGTCCTCGTTTCCACTGCTTGCATGTTTACTTCTTTCCCTTTAGTTTGACCAGCAGTTCCCTACTCAGCCATGCCAGTCTCTTGACTTCTTTGCCTGTTTTCTTGCTCCTGGGAATTGCTAGTTCTTTCACTGTATGGGAGACTTCCATAAAGNTTGCTAGTTCTTTCACTGTATCGGAGACTTCCATAAAGATCTGACAGCTCTGTTCCACTCCCTTGTCCCTGAAGACAGTCTCTCAAGGGATGTTATTGACTATCTCCTTGAAGAGTTGGAAATTTGCCTTCCTAAATTTCAGGGGCCTAACTTTACTGCTTACCTGACCTATATCCCTCAGGACTGCGAACTCCACCAATGCACAATCCCCTCAGCCCAGGCTGCCTCTAATCTTGATGTCCATGATTAGCTCACTTACATTAGAGACTATCAAATCCAATATTGCATCCTCTCTGGTCTGGCTGTCTATTACCTCATTCAAGAAGTTATCCTCCATGCATTCCAAAAGTCTCCTGGATTATCTACAGCTCGTTGTGATATTTTCCCAGCAGATGTCAGGGTGGTTGAAGTTCCCCAGCAGGACAAGAGCTTGCGAGCGCGATGCCTTCTGTAACTGGAGAAAGAAGGCTTCATCAATAGGCTCCCCTTGACCAGGCAGGCTGTAGTAGACACCAACCACTAGGTTTCCTTTGTTGCTTCAGTCTCTGATTCTTACCCACAGGCTTTTGACGTGCTCATGGCTGTTCTTCAGAGGCAGCTCTTCACACTCAATCCAACTCTTGATGTAGAAGGCAAGCCCTCCATCTCTCCTTCCTCCCCTGTCTCTTCTGAACAGCCTGTTAGCCATCCACAGTCACATTCCAGTCATGGGATTCATCCCACCAAGTTTCAGTAATGGCAACAAGGTCGTAACTTTCCAGCAGCATAGTGGCTTCCAGCTTCTCCTTTTTGTTGCCCATGCTGCGTGCATTGGTGTAAAGGCACCTCAGCTATACAATAATCCAGATTTTCAATATAATGTATAGGAGTGAAATGAAGTTTATTTAAGCCATCAAGACAGACTACTCATATTTATTTTATTTTTTGTAAATTAAGTTACAGCTCATATTATATTATATTTGTGATTCAGTCGTTGTAAATCTGAAAAAAGGTATGGTGCTCTTCATTTTCTTAAAGAGTTTGTTCATTTCTTTAGAAAGACGAGGCATTTCTTTTTAAGTCCTCAATGTGTGACAGTCTTGCAACTGTTGAACTTTGAAAAGAGAAAATCAATACCATGCAGAATGAAGAACTAAAAGGTCCTTGAGAAAAACTCACTGTGTGTCTTCTTTGCCTAACTAGGATACAGGAATCTGTGGAAATTGCTAGTTACAAATGTCTTCTGTGGGTAAACTTCCTCTGTGTTGCAATAGAGTGTAAAGTAATGCCTATAAAAGGGACATTGAAGTGAAATTCATTCCAGATAGTTTAATTATTTTCTCATTACTCTAATATTGGATTTGAAGAAAAGACTAGCTAAAAGGTGAGAGTAATACTTAAATCTGTCTGTCTACTCACAATTTTCTATTGAGTAAAAAAAGGAAAAAGCTGTGAAAGTCATCTCGGTGGCATTTCTTATATAATTTTAAATAAATTGTCTGTATCAATGATAACTAAGAGAACATTAGGATAAAGTAGTTACTATACTTTTAGACATAAACCCTACACTTACATAAGCCCACACATACTGTAAGTCCTTTCCTAATCAATGTCAGAAGCAGGGGAGGATGAAAAGAGACAGGTTTTTGTGGTAGTGGAAATAGGATGAGTAATAGCAAGATTACTGTTGAGAGATACAGATTAAACTATGGGGGATCAGGCTGTGGGAGACAGAAACAGCTCTGAGAAAACTCCTCTTTATATTACTTTTATGTATACACAACCACAGTGCAGCTGCATCACAGATTTTTTTAATGTATAACCTCCAAGCTCTAAATATGAAAATAGTCTAAAGTGAAAAGTCTGAAGGATAAAATCATCTTTAAAAAAGTGTCCATCTAGCAGTATATAGCTTTTCATTCATTAGATAAGATAATGATCTAATTTAAAATGTACACTAGAATAAAACAGTAAAACAGGTATTGAAATTATGAGGAGTAGTTCTGCTCTAAGCAGTTTCCAGAGCACAGTTGCACACAGTTCACCTACCAAGTGCCTCATGTCTTTTTTGTGCTTTGATCATAACTATTTCTGATCTGCCTTTCAAGCTGACCCTTTTGTGGAGTCACATGTTTAATGGACATTGTAGGCATTTCACAAATGAATTTCTTTGTTGCTGGAGTCTGTGCTACTGTTCTTCTAATATCTGTACTTTTATGTTGTGTCCATGGCTGTGAACTACTTGTGTTCTGGAAAGTCTCCATATTAGTAAAACAAAGTGGAGCACAGACTAAGCAATTAAATATTCTACTAAGAATTGTAATGTTGGGAATTGTGTTTTTAATTGAAAAAGAAATGCTGAAAAAAGCTGCAGCTCTGTTTCTTAGAGGTGCTTTGGACTGTCATCTATAGATGTCTTTCAAGAGCCTTGACATCCAGCTTCTGAATGTCAGACTTCACCATTACAGCAGGCTTCTCTCTCTACACCTCAGTCTTTGTTTGCACTCAATCATTTGTTGAGGGATCTTCTAGCCTTATTGGTCTTGTTTTTCTCCTGGTGGTCCATTTGGACTCCATTCTGCAAAGAAACATACCATTTGAAAAGCCAAATGGGATATGTCCCTTTTGCTCTCCTGCTGACATTTGTCCAGTTCCCTATCATCAAATCCTGAGTAAATGGATGTTCAGAGTTAATGGCCATGCTGGTAGAAAACATATTATTCCTGTACATTGGAACTGTTAAGTGTAGAAAGCTCTTGATTCTTCTGTCACATATTACCAGACAGAGAATGTCTGCTACTTGTCAAGTTTCTGATCCAAGATGGGTACTTGGATTTTGCCAAGAGGGTTGTAACAATAAATAGCTCTCTTGTATCAAAATCAAATTCACAACCTGAGACACGACATCGTGAAAACTCCCATGAAAATTATGCTTCTTTGAATATAGCAAAGTAAGATTCTAGAACTCAGTTAAGTTGTTGCCTTTGGCAATGTAGTTTCTGTTATATTTTGTGGGTTTAATATTTTGGTTTTCTTTGGTTTTCTTTTTCTTTTCTTTTTTTTTATTCCTGCCTAGGCTTGGCATTCCTGCCTAGTCTTGGCTCATTCCTGCCTAGGCTTGGCTTTTCCTCAGGAACCTATTCAGGTGAGGGAGGGGTGGGTCAGGCTCCTTAGCAGGTGCTGGGGATGCTATATAAGGGCCTTCAAAGGAGCGTGAGCGGACGTCGCTTGTGCACCCAACAGGAG
>VYXB01000610.1:0-36017 GCA_013397135.1 Pachyramphus minor
TATGGAGTTTCCAGGTCTGACAGTTGTGAAGTGAAGGAAATCTCTAATTTCACAGGGATTTGGGGTCAACTGTGCTGTTTCTTTCCAACAGGAAGTTCAAAAGGCAGGGAAAAGAGAAGGAGATCTAAAAAAGTTTGGATGTTGGGAATCAATAGAAACTAGAGGAGAAGTGAGATGTCATTTGTCAGTAGTTTAATGTTCTGGCATTTGCATTGCTTATTGATTGGAAAGTGCAAAAAAATGCAGACAAGGATGGAGGGGCTGAGGACAGGAAAATCAATGGCTTCTTCACAGGAGTCATTCAATAGCAGTGAAGGAAATTTGCCACTTTGCAGAAATCCCATCAGGTGGGTGTGAGCTGGCAGGATCCCCTATTCCCAAAGGAGGAGGTGTCCAAGCATTTCACTCCCACCTGCCTCTCATTAGCTCGTGCTGCTCCCGAGCCCAGTGGAGCGAGGAAAAGGCCCAGTTCTGCTCCTGAGCCTGGTGCCAAAATGTTGGCTGACCCTGAGCCACCATTTCTGTAAAAGAAATGAGATGACACCTCATCCTGCAACCCAAGTGCTGTTTGCAGCCCAAGCAGTGGGACTTTGAATATCCCAAACTGTAGAACAAGCAGCTGCTGCTATAAATACACTGCTGAGCACTATGGACCACACTGTTTGTTATGCTGGAGCTGAGGAAAACCTCACACTGCTGTGATCTCTTTAACAGCTGCTGCATTTTTTTTACTGTGTCCCCAAGCCCCAGCAAGGGGCTACCAAGGCAGCCTGGCTCGACACAGCAGGTCTGGGACTCCATCACAGTAACATCACCCTGACAGTGCCCATGGCCTGGTAGAGGCTGTGACCTGGATCCTTCACTGCTGGGCCATGCAACCCTACTTTTCTGATCAATGTGAGGTCAGGACATACAGCAGACACTTTCTTTCTAAACACAACACACATGCATGAATGACCATGACAAATGACAACACTCTGCATCCAGAACAGATCCAGCTTTCCAGTGAAACCTTAGAGACATTAACTTCCATTGCTCAGTGACTTTGTCTCACCCAGGTTTGTCTCACTGCTGCACTAAAGCTGCTGGGACTCAGGTGTGCAAAGGCAAAGCCCCTGACTGGTCACTCCTCAAGATCTCTGGCAAACAACATTTCTAGGCCATTCTGGACATCTGACAACACATGTCTACATTTGTGTTGACTCATCAAACTGCCTTGACAAGAAACAGAGCCATCCCTTTACTAATTGACTCATTAGTAGAGATAGAGAGGCATCCAGATCATGACTCATGCAGTCTGAGACGTCTCACCTGGGATAAAATGAACGTGACCTAGAAATAATTCCTCCCTGCTGCTGTTGATGCCTAGAGCAGTGCAATGGGACTCCACCCAGCACGTCAACACAACGTTATCTATACATTTTTGTCTGGAAGTGGTGAAATCTCTAGATAAAACAGGAGACATCCAGACTGATAGACGTCTGCTTGCAAACAAATGGCTCCTTGTTGCAGCTAACAAGTGATAGTGAGAGCAAAAGCCTCTAAATGAGCAGCAGACATCGCTTCATGATCTTCTTACAATAGTTCCCACAGTTCCTTCCCATGCAAATTTGTTTCCCTGGAAAAATCAGCAGCAACTCGACTCTTGCCTTAAGAGTTCAGTCATCACTGTTTCAGCAAGTCCAAGCAGAATGCGGTGCAGGGACACAGCAAACACTGGTGCTGATAGAGGGAGGGAAAGAGAGAGAATCTGTCCCTGCACAGCCCCTGTTTGCAGCAGAGCCAAGGGCTGACAGGCCCTGCCAGCCACACACTCACCAGGTTGACGAAGTCCTGGTAGCAGATCCTGCCCTCAGAGTTGCTGTCAGCCAGGGCCAGCAGCACTTCCAGTTTGTGGGGGTCCAGCTCCGAGCCGTGTCTCTGGAGGAGGGAGCGGAATTTCTCAGTGCTGATGTAGCCAGTGTTGTCAGGATCGAACTGGGGTGGGAGAGGAAAGGGCCAGAGTTAATCATCCCATGTTACACACACCTCTGCCCTCCTGGGCATCCATCACTCGCTGCAGACCCCCAGGGGCTGCTCCAGGCTTTGGTGACACTGCCCTGCAGTCACCCAGGGGCTGCTGCAGAGGGGGGTGAGCACAGGCACCATCAGCCACACCACCATCCCATCTCCACCCAAGCTTCAGCTGCATCCACTCCCTTCACTTCCCTTCCCTCTGCATCATCATTTCTCTTGTCTGTTTTTCACATCCCTCTCTATCTGGACCATCAAGCAAACGAGAGATGCAGTCTGTGAGATAAAACATACTGAAAATGTTTTTACTCCTCTGTTTCCTAACACAATTGCACCACACGAATATGCCACCCCTCCTCAAGCCCTTTCTGTGCTCAGTGTTTCTGACAGTCACCTTTCCAGATCACCTCTGCAGATACCATCACAATGGTAAGTGCTTTCAGTGCTGAAGAGCTATTTTAAGATGTTTTGGAGGAAAAGTCTTTGGACAGGGAGCAAAGCAGGTGAACATTATGTCAAACCAAAAGTGACAAGGCAGCCACATGCCACTTTGAGAACATAAACCAGAGTCATTAGAGGGTAAGTCCCAGGTGAGGTCTGGAGGGACTCCCACTCTGACCAAAAACATCACTGTTTTCCCTCAGACTAATCTCCTAAAAATGCCACTGACTGAAGGGAGACACCTTTACAAGGCTGTCCAAACTGAGGGCTGTTCCAGCAGGCTCTGGCCATGCTGAGCTCCCCAGGGCCCTCTGTGAGGGGCTGCAGGCTCACAGGGCACAGCCGTGACAGAGCCAGTGCTGGCACCATGCCCAGCATGTTTCTTTGGTGCTTGGAAAACCACTGGCTGCAAGCTGCCAGGCCAGCCCTCACCAGCCCTGTGCAGTCTGATCTCCACCAGCTCCCTGTTGCCGGGAGATTTGCCTTTGATTTCCCAAACTTGGCTGTGAGGACCCTGGTGCTCAGTGGCCTCCTTTTGCAGATAATGATATCAAGCTTGTTGGCTGGATTGAATGGCTGTCAGGGGGCAGGGTGGTCAGGAGGGAGCCTTTTCATGGAAACATTTGGGACATAATAGGGCCTTGGCAGAGCCAAAAAGGTCCTGACAATCCTCACTCTTTCCTAGTGGAGAACAAAGGCCGAGCAGGCGCCGGGCCCTCGCTCAGACGCTGCCTTGGCACGGGAGGAGGTGGGGAGGAGGATGTGGCAGAGGGTGCAGCCTGCCAGCAGCAGGGCTGGCACAGGGAGCAGAACAGCTCTAAAACAGACCAGCCTCAGCCATGGGCAGCTTGTTTAGAGGATGCAGTGCCCATGTGTGAGGATCTGGCTCCATTTCTTCCTGGCCGCAGCACCTTTGTGCTGCTGCTTCCAGATACTCTGCTGGGCTGAGGAGGAGCTGTCTGACCTGAGGAGGGGAGATCACAGCTCCTGGCTGGAGTGGGGCTGTCTGCCTTTTGTCAAAGCAGCAGCCCCTCTGTGAGGATCCCAGGGATTACACAAAACCAGACAATCCAAGTGACCTGTGGGCAGTCAGAGCTGGGCACTCTCCCCTGCTCTCTGCCAAAGGTTGTCCTGTCCTTGTGAGGTGCCCTGGATGTACCCCCTGACAGCTGGCACTCAGAGCCAAGGGTGGATTTCATCAGCTATTTGCTGTTAAACAAGGGTTTAATAATAATACCAGGAGAAGTTTAGCTCCCCTACTCTGATGCTTTGAGTTCAGAGATCAGACTCTAAAACCAACCCCAGAAGTCAGGACCTCTGCACTCAGGCTCAGCTCTGCTGCTTTTTGGCTCTTGCTGGGACTCCCAAGCCAGCCTGAATTTGCAGTGCCCAATCCCAGAGACACATCCCCAGGAAATAAAGGATTATTAGCATAATACCTGAGGTGACCTTTCTCAAGGGGAATTTGCAGAAGCTGGGAGATGAGTCATTCAGTGAATGGATCTAAGATCTGCAATCCCATAAATACTGCTTCTTTGTTTCCTGAAAACATCTGACCTAACCAACATCTTACTTAACAGCACCACTTTAACTATATCTTGCCATTTAAGGTGTCAGAACCTCTCTTGTCTAGGACAAAACCATTTGCTCCTTGAAGGTTTAAATCCCTCTCTACTTTGAGGGCCAGGGTCAGTGACTGAAGTGTGGGACTGTCCCCACACCTGAGCTCACTGTTGGACTTTGCAGGAAGGACCAAGGGCCACAGCCACAGGGAACGTGGCTGTTCCTTCAAAGGGCAGAGGAGGTACAGAGCTGAAGCACACAGGTCCCCAGAGCACAAAAGGGCTGCTCACACCACAGACCACTTCTCCTAGTCTTTGTTCTGCTTTAAAGCCTTCCAAAAAGAAAGATTTTGTAACCAAGAACAAGAATTACACAACTGCTTCAGAGCTTCAAACCAGCCCACAAGAGCACACTAATGGCTCCAGACTCACCAGCGCTGCAGCAGACAGATCCTGTCACTCGGGATGTCACTGGCACTCTTTAACCTACTTCCAAAGGCACAGTGAAGCCTGTCTGGTGGCTACAGAGGAGCCTCTGCTCCAAGGATGCTTCCTGCTCATACCAGCAGGCACCAGCATCCCTCCTCCAGCTCAGGTCTTACTGCCTGTCCCACCCAAATCAAAGCAGTGGCAGAAGGCAGCTGGTGTTTTCAGCAGTGCAAACAGCCTAGGGAGCCTGTTCTTCTCTTCCACATTATTATGTTTAATTATTTGTTGGCATTATGTTAATGATCCTAATTAGAAATAGGTTTGAAGTGAAGCAGTGGATCTGAACAGCATGAAAAAGTAAGAGGGGAACAATAAACAACTGACATCTGAAATAAAAGGCCTCAGAGCAGGGCCAGAGCTCGGCTTCCACAGCCTGGAGCAGAATGTTCTGCTCTAAGACCCACCTGCAAGGGAGTTCTCTTATTTATGTCTAAACAACTTTTTAATCATATAACAATTCTTTTAGAATATAAAAATCTCATCTGTCACCACAGAACTCAAAATCCACAACACTTTAACCTACCTCAAACCCTCTTTCTGATATCACAGCCGGCCACAAAAATCAAGGGGTTGAGCTGTTCCTGTGGATCCTGTGTCCACACACAGAGCAAATCATCAATGTGCTGAGTTGGAAGGGACCCACAAGGATCATCAAGTCCAACTCCTGGCCCTGCACAGCACCATCCCCAACAGTCACACCATGTGCCTTAGAGCACTGTGCAAATGCTTTTTGAACTGGCTTCCCCTCCAGACCCTTCACCATCCTTGTTGCCCCCTTTGGACACTCTCTAATGCCCTTTTTCTATTGTGGTGCCCAAAACTGCCCGCGGTGAGCAGTGGGCACTCAAGGTGAGGCTGCACCGGTGCAAACCACGTAAGACCAGACTCAAACCCTCCGGCCCATCAGCCATAAAAGAGGCAACTGACCTTCGCAAGGCGTTTCACGCGTCTGTCCATGAGGGTCTCGTTCAGGGCCCGCTGTCCCAGGAGCCCAGCCCGGCACCTCAGTGTGCCCCGGGGACACACGGCCGGTGCCGGGGGCAGGAGCGGGGCGGCGCTGAGCGGGTGCAGCCCCAGCGGGAGCGCTCCCCGGGCACGGCTCCCACAGCACAGGCACACGGAGCTTTCCTCCAGCGCCGTCCCTCCTGCCCCTGCCCATCCACCGGGGCACACAAGTGCATCCCAAGGCGCAGGGATGAGGAAGGCCCTTTGCCCCCCCTCGTCCCCCCGGACAATAGGACACTAACGGCAATTTCATGCAAGGTTTCCTCCGCATTTCAATGACAATCACCCTTAACTCCTCTGATCCTCAACCAGGCTCTTGAGCAAAAATGTAAATATGTTAATGACCGTAGCAGCCATCTGACCCAGGATCTTAATTCCCTCGCCCAAAACAAGTTGTTTTTCTCCTGTTTCTTCCTCATATTAGAACAACACAACACAAACTAAAGGCCCCACAGCAAAACCACAAGACAAAAGTAAAGGGAGGGGGCATCACAAAATCTGATGAAAAGAGGAAATTTGGTTGAGAAAAGAAAGTGAAATCTCAAATTGTTCCTCCTCTTTAATTAAAGATACATCAGACACGGCTGAGTGAGCAAGTAGGGTGGAGGCTGGTGCTGCAGACAGACAATGGGTATCTTGGGAAAACTCAGACACTGCACAGAGCACAGCCAGCTGCTCCTCTCCCCATGGCAAACAGCCCCCGGGGGCATCCGAGCAGCTGGAGAGTCAACAGCTGAGCTGGGCACAACAGGAGCATTCTTGGATGAGCAAAGGGATCACACCAGTGCACGGATTTTCTCCCTGCAGCAGCAAGCAGCATCTCTGAGTTCTTCCCATGTCACTTGACTTCCACTTGCGTGCTTCCACTGGGCACACACCTTCCTTTTCTGCCTTATTTCCCAGAGGAGATCCCTGCTCAGCCAAGCCACCTTCTGCCTCGGCTGCTTGACTCCCAACCTTGGGGAATTGCTGCTGCTGTGCCCTTAGGAGATGATGTTTGAAAAGGGACCAGCACTCATGGACACCAGCACCCGCAAAAACATTTTTGCTTTCCAGGGAACCTTACTCACTAATTCCCTGAGCAGCCTGAAGTATCCAGTCTGGGTTTTCCCCCGTTCCGGGTCTCATTCAGTCTGGGTTTTCCCAGGACTCAGAAGCAGAGTCTGTTTGTTTAAAAAAAACCAACCCAACCCAAAACGTGGCAAGAGTATATGTAGCATTTACTGCTTTGATGAAGATTAAAGGAATGACAAGGCAGAAGATGAAAGCCTTATAACCCACATGAGAGGGCAAAAAGCAGGGGCTGTTTTAGCAGGAGTTTCATCACTGCCTGGTGGTGATGATCTTCCAGGCAGCTCCACAACCCTGCTCTCTACCAACAGTGGGAGGTGCAGGTGAGAGGATAAAACCCTGACCCAGCAGAGGAAGGCCAGTCAAAGGTAAGTGCCTTTCAGTGCACACTGAAATCCAGCTCCTCACCTTGTCTGAGCTGCTTGAACACGTGTGGTAGAACATTAGTGCTCCAGTGACGCAGACTCACCTCCTCTGTAAATAATGAATTTACTCACCACTGCCCAGACAATATAAAGTGATTAAGGGCTGCCCAGCAGTACTTTTAGGGCACATTAGATTGCTCTGACCTGAGGTGAACCCAGGGGCTGGAAACACCACCCAGCTCTCAAAAGGCAGATTGCACTTAAGCACAGGGGATGTTCCCTGACCAAGCAGGGCTCCCAGGCAGACCTGCTCCCTGGAAAGCTGCAGAGGGAGAGCAGGGAGCTCCCCAGCTCAGCACTCATTCCAGAGCAGATGGGCTGTCACCTAGATTTGGGTGAGTATCTCATGCAGCACGTGGCAAAGTGGAGATGGAGGGAGCTGGTATAAGATTCCCTTTTCCTTGAAGAGCAGAGTAGCCTGAAGCCCAGGTTCATGGCTAGCTGGCCAATCTGTAAGGGCATTTCTGCTCTGATTTATTTCTTCTACCATCTTAGGCGTAAAGACAGGGAAGGGACCTACATTACTACCATCTGTTGTTACCTTCTGCAAAAGCACTTCATCCAAACAGACACTGAAAGCAAAAATTCAACAAGAATGGGAGAATCAAACAATTCAGGAGTGCACCACTGCTCACTTCTTAGGCAGACAGGAAAGGGGGCTTGGGATCAGATTTGATTCTTGGTATTGCCAAGGTGTAGCACCTTGACCTTCCCGTCTCACAGGCACAAGCAGCACCCCTGTGTTTGTGAGACCCAGCACAGTGAGGGCTGTGTAGCACACACAGAGCATGGCTGGGTAATGGCTGCAGTGGCAAAGGGCCACCAGGCCAACAGCACGGGAGACTGGGACCAGAGCTGCCCTTCTGATGAGGTTTCAGACATAGAAACCTGTCAAAATTTTCAGAGCCAGTGACAGCTGGACACCACAGAGAACTCCTTGAGTCTGCAGAGGTTCAGACTCCTCGTCCATAGCCACCACGGGCCAAGCAAATCCTGCATCTGGAGATCCAGGGAATTCCTGACCCACAGCTTGCTGGGGAAGCCTATGAGGCTCAGCCAGGTACCCAAATTTGTGTTTCTGTCTCCATGCTCATTTTTAATGCACCTCTCTTCCCTATCCTTCCTCTGCCTGTAGGTTTCCTGCTGCAAGTCCTGCTAAGACACCAAGAAAGGGCAGAGCACTCACAGGACCTGCTGAGAGAACCTTCAGTCCTCGGCCACCTGGATGTCCACCATTCTGGGTGATTCCAGTGCCTCTCTCCAGATCAGCCCTCCTGGCAGAACACTCCCAGAAATCAGCCTCCAGTGTCAACTGGGGAATGACACACAGTGTTCAAGCCACCCAGAACTAAATTATTCAAAATATGCCACTGTGCTTGCTTTGAAACCAAAGCTGCCCCCCAGGAAGAAGGCAGGGTAAATAGGAGCTCCATTATCAGCAGCACTGCCAGGGAAGGAGATGCAGCACGGAAAGTGAGGGAGATAATGACATGATTAACGAGCAGCATGGGTGGCAGGAGATGCCCTCCGTTATGCCACAAGGCTTAATGCAAGGAGACATGTTTATAGACTGAGCCTTCTCCAGCTCTGCTTCTTCCTGCTTTATTATTTATGTCAGTGCATTAAGACTAATGGAATAAAGCTGAGGCACTCTAAAAAGTGGTAGGGGTTTTTTAGGTGCAAATGCAATTTTTAGTTTTGACCCAGCACTTTGCACACTTCTCTGTTTGTTGTCCTGAGCTGCAGCAACAACCAGGGCAGGCCACGGGCCAGACTGGAGAGTCAGTACCTGACATCCCCAGCCCAGCTCCGGTGCTGCCTGCCCCTCATTTCTGAGCTTGGGGACAAGAGACCACCTGGAGATCATCGTGACCAAACTCACCTGAACAGTTAGAAAGTTTTCTTAAGTCCTGAGAAAAGAGGTTTGGCACTTTCCAGAACTGCTTGTCAGCGCTGGCCCCGACACTGTTAATGTGCAAATGCCCAATCTCTTGCTCTCCCTTTTGAATTCCTCTAGTTTTTAGAGCTCTACCATCTCCTGAGGCAATGAGTTCTGCAGCCTAAACAAAACAAACCCTACTTTTCATCTGGGTGGTGTAAGGCACTAAATACCCACAGTACCAGGACACGATATTCTCATTTATCACCACAGAATTATGGTTTATGTGGTTTTAGACATGTCTTATTGGAGAATCTCAAAATCTTTTATTAATATTAATTACATCTCAGGGCTTCTACATTATGAGGAGACATAATGTGTAAGTCACTTGGTTCAGAACTGAGATGCGACACACTCCAGGTGGGATGCTGTGTTTATCTGGAGCACAGAACTCAAACATGCACAGTCAGTCTCACAGACAGGAGACAGACAGGCAGGAAAATATTAGTGAAAACAAAGCAAACTGAAACCCAACAAGCAACAGGGAGAAAGGGTGTTCAGCTGGGGCTCTATTTCGGGCCAAGTTCCTGCAGTCAGATCCCTGCTTGCTCCCAGGTCAACCAATTGTACCTGAGGTTTCTGTCAGGGGAGCTGAAATGTTTCCTTTGTATGTGGACAAAAGCCCAAGGAATTATCTCTGTCATAGGATGATGATGCACCTTCTGTCCCAGCAGTAACTCAGGAGAATGTTACACAGCAGCTGCTAAAGTTAGATAGTCTTGAATCAGCAGGTCAAGGTAACTTTCACCCAAAAGATTTTGAAAAGTCATTACAAAAAACTGATTTTCTGCAAGTCTGGGAATGCTGGAAGAACATCAAGATCTGCTTTTTACCTTTCTTCCAGTTTTGAATCAGCAGTGCAGCCCTTCCAACCACAGCTCCAAAAGTCCTGTCCAAACACAGTGACAGGCACCCATCCTGCTCCCAGAACTGCTGGGCAGGAATGTACTGGAACACAGCAGGGCTGTTGGTCTGACAGCAACCCCCAGCAAATGAAGACATGACTGATAGTGAGTAACACATTCCTGAAGGAGGATTGGTCTAATAACAGTCAGGGCAGGCAACAAAAATCAAGGTATGTCCAGCTGGCATTACCTGGATGAGAACACAGCCTTGGTGCAGGTCACAAGACAAGGTCACGTTGATTCCTGCAGGGTGTCTGACTTCACCACACTACCCTGGGGACTTGCTGTGACACAAACTCAGCCTGTCACACACTCAACATGCTGAAGTCTGGCCACTTGACAGGTCTCACAAATAAAACTAAGGCAGAGAGAGTTCCCATCCCATGGCAATGCCACTAATGGGGTCCCATGAGAATTCCTTCCTGCTCCTACAGGGTTCTCATTTGTGACTTAGCAGAAGTCTGCATTGTACTCACAGATGAGTTAAAGCAGCAAGTTACTAAGCATGAGCTGGGTCTTTTGGTAAATCTGGGTGCTTGCAAACAATACATATTGCAATAAAAACAAAGAGACAGCCATCTGGCCCGGAGCCAGGAATGCCAGCCCCCTCACAGGACCGGGAATGCCACCTTCAGCAGCAGCCACTGGGGGGAAAAAGGACTTTGTTGTTACAGTGACAGCGCTCAAGGTAACGCTGCCTGCAGAAAAGGAACTGTGCAGGGTTGTAAATGAGGTGTCATTGCCTCTTTGGCACTTTGTGACTGGTCCAGTCTGACTGGCTGCACTGACAGGCTCAATTCATTATCTTGAGAAAGGGAAAGTAAAGCAATGACTTGATCACTGTCCAGAGTAACAGAAAATTGGCAGTACAGGAACCTCCTCTGAGACAAAGGTCAAAGAGGTCAGAACTGGGCAGCTTTAGTTTAGAGGAAGTTGATTATTTTTTACTATTAACAAGTGAAATGTCTCACTAAAAGTTTTACAATGAATTGCAAGTTTTCCTGGGAGATGAGGAATGGTTGAGGTCAGGCAGAAGATCACTCAGAAAATCCAGCCTTCCTTATGAGAGACTGGATGACCCCAAGAGCTCCCTTCTGACCTGAGTGCAGCTCTTAGGGCTCAGAAAAACTTGAGCCAAACAGATGATTTAAAGCCCCACCTAAAAGTGCCATAGCACAGGTACAGCCTGAATGACCCACCTCTACTGGAAATCAAACCATGCTTCTGGTTGGAGCAACAGCCACAGAGCAAAACTCTTACCAAACAGACTGAGAAACATATTTAACTCCTACTGGTCTTACAACTGGCTTTACTCAGTCAGGGGGACTAGAAGCTACCAAGGAAACTCCTCTGTTTTCCAAGCTGAACTGGAGCAGAAGGCAATGTCAGCCCTGTGAAGAGGAGGCAGAGGTATCACATGATTGCCTTGAAGGCACCTGGTGTTACAGTGACACGACACAACCATCCCAAAAGTATCACAGGCAGGCTGCTTCCAAACTGAGCTGGGAGTACTAATTTTTCTCTGACTTCTACCTTTTAAATGTCTGAGAGCAAAACATCCTGGCTTGCATCCTTGCAGGGTGATCACAGGGCTTACAGCTGCAGAAAGGAGCCAGACTGCTGGAAGCTGTGGTGCTTTGCATTGCTCCTTAGGAGATCTATCCAAATCAGTCCTGGATGACACCCAGACTGCAGGTTTCCTGCACGCAGGGCTGCATTGGTAATTTCTGCAGTGTTTGCACTTTCCCAGAGTCTGCTGTGTCAAATATACTTTGGTTTAAGGGTAGAAGAGATTTGTCCAAGTGCCAAAATTGCACAGCCACAAATCAGAAAAATCAAGCTGCATTTTGGATTTTTGTATGCTCTTAGTGGATACAAGGGACAAACGCAAGGAAAGGTACAATGTTTGTAGAGTTCCGTCTGCCACAAGTTTTGAAACAGGCAGAAAGTGTATCCGAAGTTTTAAAGCCAATCATGACCTAATAAACTCCACAAGAGGAAGGCAACTCCCTTCTTAGGAAGAAGTGCTGTCCATGGAGGGTTCCCAGCCCAAGCCTTGCTGGAGCACAGCATTCTCCCTGCAGGTGACCAAATGCCAGGCTGGCCTGGGGCTGGGTGTGCCCTGCAAGGTGCAATGTCTCTGTGGGGCACAAACACAATGAGCAGGGAATCCCTTTTAAACAAACCCTGATGAAACACCACAGTGGGGTTTGAAATCCCTCTTTGAGATAGTAAGCAGGGAAAAGGGTCTTTCTTACAGGACTGACAGGTCCTCACAGAGCCTGGGCTGTGTCAGGAGCTCCTCTTAGCCTCAGCAGACAGCAGCAAATAGCCCCTTCACAGCCTCCCACACAAAAGAGAGCTCTTGCTGTCGGTCAGACCTGCACTCACTCACACAGCCCTTGCCTCTCTCCACCTCATTCCTGCCTCCTTCCTGCTCTGACCATGTTTCCCACACGTGCAGGGCTCACCCAGGCTTTCAGAGCACCTGCTTCCTCCCACAGGCCTGTCCATCCACTCTTCCCAAGCTCTGCTGTTGCCCTTTTGCTTGAACAGACTGGTTTGAATGCAGTTTAACCACCCAGAACTGAACCCCCCCATGGGCACCTGGAGGCCAGCAGCCCTCCCAGCCCCTTTCCTGCCACACCGGGCACAGCAGCCCAGGGGAGCTCTGGCAGAGGCCTGTGGTCCATATTTCCTGTGTCTGCATCACAAGCACAGGGTTGTGGCTGCACCGAGAAACAACAAGCCCTGGCTACTCCAATTCACAAGCTCTATTTCCTGGGCAACATTTAAAACACACATTCAAGTGCAGAGATGGTTTTCCAAAACTGACACAGCCTCAATGTAGGTGATTTAAAAGAAGGAAGCAGAGAAGACACAGGCAACAAACACAATTACAGAGCCAGCATAATTAAGTATATTCATGCTATGTTCCTCAGGAAGGAAGAAACCAAAACAACCTCTGCAGAGTCAACTGAGAGCTGCAACCACTGCAAACAAAGGGAAAACAAGCCAGGAGGGAGGGACAGAAACAGACTGAACAGGAAGGTTAGGAAATCACAAACCTCTTCCTATTCCTGTGCATCAAGCTGCATCTCTGGGAAGTGTGAAGAGAGTGGGGAAAACAAAAAATCTTCTCACCTGCAAGGTAACTAGAGAGACAAATCCACCCCAAACAGTCCCACCAGGCTTCCACTGGGGATTAATCAAGTGGGGCCAACTTCTAGCAGAGCATCCTCCCAGAGCACACTGCAGACTGATGGGCTGCAGATGGTCACCGAGAAGGGAGTGCAGGGGCACAGAGGGAGGAGTGGGGAAGGGGCAGGAGGAGAGGGCAGCCCAGGCCCAGATGAATGGAGAAAGGCAAGCAGGGAGGTGAATGAGCAGGAGGTGATGAATGGTGGGGAGGGCACGGCAGTTTTACACAGGGCAGAGAGCAAGGACAGACCTGAATGGAGCAGACTGAAAGATGCCGCTTGAATGGAAGGGGAAAGAGGGGGAGAAATGAGGCAGGGAGAGAGCTGAGCAGCACAAAGTGAAACAGTGCAGACAGAACTGCTTCCCACATGGACTTGACAAGGCCTTAGACAGAGAGACAAGTAACACAGCATGAACTTTAATCCAGGAGCAGAAAAGCTGCCTCGAGCAGACAGCGCGACCATCGTCTGTCCCGGGATAATCCCCCCAACATCGGGCACCTTCTTTGCTCCCAGACAGCAAGTTCTCATGAACCCAGAGCAAATCCAAAGGCAGCCCCCAAAGGTCAGGCTGCCCCCATCAAAGGGAACTGTAGCAAAACTCAGCCAGTGACATGGAAACAGCCGAGGGGATAAAGCACCAAGATAATCACCAGCAGCAGCCCAAGGGATGCAACTGTAGCATTATTCTAAAGACAGGACAAGGTGCAGTTTCTATGTATGGTATTTGTTATCACCAGTGTTATTTGCAGGGATTTGCTCCCATTTATAAAGCCAAGAGAAGCTTTGTCAAAACAAAACCTTTCCAAGCAGAGAGATTTCCTGGGATTTCGCTCGTGCCAAGACTTTCCTGAGAATTTGCCTTAGCTTTGAACACTGATTGTTTACAACATGTTCCTTCAGATCCTACAAGGCCAAAACACTGGACACTACCATTTCCAAAATCTTTCATTAGAAAATTGCCATTTATATTTCCATTCAGAGTGCCCAGATGGCGCAGCTCAAAATAAATATTTTGCTGCAGAGAAACAAGCAGGATTTCCCCAGACTTCTGCAACAAGAACTCTACTGTTATTCATCCACCTCCACCCTGTGCACAGCTGGGGAAAACAAAGCATTCCAAAAGGGCACATCTAAGTACTTGAACCTCGCTGGCAGAGCTGAAAACTGGATACACTGCCATCTCTTTTGGGTGGCCAAGGTATCCATTATCCTCCCAGGTCTATCAGTCACCCCTCCATGATCCTGTGCCAAAGCTATTTTCCAACTGCAAAGCAAAAGATACAGTGACTCAGCCTGAAAGGGACAAGGCCTTAAATTATAGTATTCCCCTTCACATTTGTCAGGAACAGCCATTTAAAAGCTAATTCAGGATCTGGAGCACATGTTTTGCTTGCTCATAAACAGACTTCACTACCACACAAGCTAAAATGAGAGGTCATGGAAACCCAGCAGAAGGTAAGACCCCCCCCCACCCCAAAAACAAACACAACGGAAAGAAAAAAACTGAATCTAGGAATTGACCTTACTTTGCTTTTCAATGCATCAGGGAAGTCAAACATACAAACTGGTATTAAACTGGTTTTAAAGTGTTGGTAGAGGAACCATGAGGGGCTGATCTGTGCCTCAACTTGAGACTCTGTTCTGCCCCTTCTTTTTTGGTGTTCCTTGCACTAAGCAAAGGTAACAATACCAGTGTGGGTCATTTCAGGCAAAAAATGTGAGTGTCTTGGACTCAGAGCACAGGCAGCACCTGCTCTGAGAAAAACAAGAGGATTTTTCCTCCTCCAACCCCCTAAAGAAAGAGCAAAGGAATTCCTGAGAAGTATGGACTGGATTATCAATCCCTCTCAGAGAGGTCCAAACATATAAGGACAGAGATTTGGGATCTGGCCATTAACAACCGGGTCTCCAGCACACAGTGCAGTGTGAACTGGTAATTTGTGTTCTTTATGATTCACTGTGGTACCACCTCCTAAGGAGTTCTGCTTCTGAACTGGGAGACAGGCAAAGTAATTCACCCAATTACTGAATTATGAATTACCAAAGCAATTCACAGAGAGACAAAGTAACTCACCCAAGGATGCAAGAAGCTTAAAATACTACAGTAGCTGAGACGAGCTGCCTGTGCTCCAGCCCCCTCCATGACACACCCCTCTATTGCCACCTAGTAACTAACTAACAACAATTCCAAACTGCCAAATATTAACAGCGGGGTTGGAAGGAGGGGGGAAGATAAAGGGCAAAGCACCTCCAGGAAGCAGCTAAACTTGGTGATATCCACAGGCAACAAGGCAAGATGTCCAAGTGTGGAAGTCTCTCCTGGAAGCAGCAGGGAGGTGAAGAGCTGGGTGTGGGTCTGTGCAGGCACACAAGCAGTGGCAGAGGGGCAGAAAGGGTCTCCACAGGGGCTGCTCTGCCAAAGCCTGAACACTGCAGCTTCACAGGCCAGCTGAGCCCGTGAGGAACCACTGCTGCAAACAGAAGAGTGCCTTGGGTTTCCATCTGCCAGCCTGGGCACCGGGAGATCTGTTACATGTGGCACTGAGGGGAAGGGAGAGAGAACATGAGTAATTCTCAGTTCGGTAAAAGGTGTGAGCTGTGCAGCTGCTGCAGTGCAAGCAAGTCCTACCAGCACTAGCTATTGCTTTGGGTCAGGAGATCATACCATTGCAGCCTGCTTCCTGACTTCTGCTTCATCCCAGCTGCTCTCCTCTTGCTTTAGTGCCTGCCTGCAGCAACAGCTAGCTCTCTGGAAAAAATCCAAACACAGGGAGGAGAGGTTATGTGTGCCTGAGGGAAGTGACAACACAAGGCAGGTCACTGCTTAGTCTAAAAGCATTCAAGGAAGGTCAACACCTACTAAAAATAAACACATAAATACACACACACACGCTGTGCAGAAGGATTTACTCAGATGGGACAGCCAGGCGTGCTCAGGGTTCCTGGAATTTGCATCTCTGGGAAACTGGCAGCTATTCCATCTGAATTAGAAATGTGCTGCCAGTAGTCAGGAGCTGACAAGTTATGCTCCTTCCAGGAAGGGTTGCTGGAGCAGGGACCAAAACTGCCTCCTCCTCTCCATGCCACAGCCAGCCTGGGGACTCCAGTTCTTTCCTCCTCCCCAAATCGAAGTGTCCCATATCAGACAGCCAAGGCAATGCCACTGCCACAGGCTGGTCAATCTTCTTATGCAAATGAACCCGGGGTAATTGGGACAGTTACAATGAGTCCCTGACAATGTTTGCCTTTGTGCACACCAGTGGTAAATATAGACAGAGCTGCTTTCTAAGAACGGGGTGAGGGGAGAGCTTCAGGAAGGGACACAGCTCAGCTTCTCTCAGGGCTGATGAGGAAATAAGAGCTGTTTAAACACAATGCTCTCGAAAGTGTCCAGCCGATGGGTAAGGCAGGAGGCAGATGCTGCAAATAAAAGTTAACTGGCTGGAAGCCTCAGAAATATTCTGGGAAGCACAGCCACTGCAGCAGGTCTGTGGAGCTGTGTCTCTGCATTACAACCTTCATTCCACAGACAGAAAACTTCCAGAGCATTTATCCCACTCAGGATCCCAGCCCACAAAATCCAGAGCTCCCAGCAGAGCCAAGGCTGGACAGGACGCAAACAGCCCAGCCAGAGGAATTGCTGGGAGTCTCCAGGCTGCAGGAGCACAGGGGCTGGGCAGGATCAGTCACTCCTTTGCCTCAGCCCCATGAATTCCCAGATATGCTCTACTTTTGTTGTGTCCTTCAGGGCCCACTCAGCAGCCGTGGAAGAAACCTAAACAAAAAGCAATGGCCCCCTGAAATCCTGTCATGCAAACAAGACTCTTCCCACCCATTGCCACAAGGCCTGAATGGAGAGGGAGTGAGCCCCCCCTGCCCAGCCCTGCCTGGTGGTCTCTTTGTCTCGTGACCTTCCCCACACAAACACAACCCCACAACAATCAGACAGGCAGCAGAACGCGCCAGCGCCGGCTTTCCCAGCCCTTCAAGGCAAGCTGGGCAGGGGAGGGGGGAGAGCTGGGGAGGGCTGAAAGGAGCTGGGGATGAAGAACTGATAGGATGGGCGAGGAAACACCAGGCAGTGTTTTAATTTCTACTTGGACAGTCCCACGAGCCAGGATAAAAATAGTTTTAATGAAAGAAACAAAAGAAATGTCATCTCGAACGGCTTAAAGGGACATGGGAATACCAGCCAGAGGGATTTTCATACCCGAATAAATAAATAAATACAATAATGCTTCTAAACCCTGTGAACATCTTTTAATGTTCCCTCCAAGAGGCCCACAAAATTGAGCCCCTTGGTGCAAACTCTTGCTGGTTTTACTTGGCTATCTTTGAGATTTAAAGTCTGAGATGGATTAGATATGTTTCCCTTTAGACTGGGGGAAGACTATTTTGCAATTGCTGTAGCTGTAGAAAGCACCAACACACATGGAAACCCTCCCTGGTGTGACACCTTCAAAGCACAGCCTGTCCTGGGCATGGAAAAACAGAGTCCTCAGCTGTGGTGCTGACAGCCAGCAGGAAATGTGCCCCCAGGCCCCAGAGTGCCCTTGCAAGGCAAGAGACACCTTTTGGCTGCTGCAGGAGTTGTATCACCTGTGGGAATGAACAACAAGGGTTGCCAAGGACTTCTTAGGAGCAGATCAGGAGACCAACCCAGTAAGGGGAAACTCCTCACCTTCTGAAATGCCAAGGGATTCTCCCATGCTCCCTGGGCAGACATTGGAACAAATACAGACTCCATGGGCAAGCAAACCCAATAAAATACAATGAAATACAATCTTGCAGAGCCTGGATTCAGGGAGCTTAGCAGGGCCCTTGGCTACGCTTCAGGGCACTGAAATACATCCCAAGTACCTTTACAAGGAAAGGAGACCGTGCTTTTGCCAAAAGCCGAGGTCTGTGTCCCATGAAATCCTGGCAGCTGAGGCAGTAAGAGAAAGCAAAGCCATGGGGAAGCACTGGTGTGATTTACAGACACATTCAGCCACATGGGGAGAGTGACACAGTGAGAAGTGACATCTCAACTCCCACTGCCAGCACCCCCAGTGCTGGTGTCATTATCAGAGCCTTCATCAAACCCCTGCCACCACATAGTGGAAACCACCTGAGCAGGTGTGAACTCCCCTCCCCAGGAAGGTGCAGGTGGGGTGAACACACAGGAGGTGTTGACAAAGGCCACCTGCAGCACTTGGGTGCAGGAGGCCTCCCCCAAAGCCAGCACACAGTGCACAGGCCACATGTGGCCTGCTGTGCTCGGTGACAGAGCACAGAGCTGCAGCTGAGTCTTGCCCATGTCCTGACATGAACCAGAGTAAGTGGCAGAGCAGCAGCACTGAGCTTGCACACAACTGGCAAACTTCCCACAGCAAGGATACTGTCTCCTGTCAATCCACTCCAGCCCTAATCCCCCGTGGAAAGATCCCCTCAGTACCGTGCTAAGAGGCAATCTCTCAGGCCAGACGTCAACAATTAATGACAGTGCAGATGACAGAGGAAGGGACAGATGGAGAACAGATATAACCAGGCTCTGCTCATCACACTGAGTGACTTGGAGGAGCTGCACAGGAGACATAAAGACAAGATGTTTAGCTTTGGTTAGCCCTCAGTGAAGCACCACACATCAGCACACCTGGGACAGCAAAAAGTAAGCCAGGCCAATTCCCATGGCCTTCATCCTCTTCTCTCACCATTTCTATGCCAGCAGATCTCACTGTATAGATAAATATTTGTTGTAGTAAGTAGGGAAGTACAACATACTGATTGCTTAGCTGAGGTTAACTCCTGTCCCATCCCATCCTATTTTATTTCATTAAAAAATTAATTATAATTTACTTTAGTCTTTATTATGTCAATGAAAATTATATGGCCGCTTTAATTGGCCAGTGTTGCTTCCTCCAGTTCTCAACTCTACAGAGTTTGGAGGCAGCTAAAGCAAAAAATATTTCAGAACCTGCCAGCTGGTGTCACCAGAAGAAGCAGGTCCTGGTGAACAGCTCCATTCACTGCTCCCTTCCCAGGCTCTGTGGTCCTGCTCTCAGACAAGCTGAAGTGAGAATCCCTCCCACACCAAGGAAATGGGGCAGTCTAGATAAGTTTGATCTGTGGGAGGGGGGCTGAGGGGAAGGAAGGGAATTTCAGACTGCTCAGCCTGACCCTGGCACACATCCCTGTGAGAACACATGAGGCAGAGGTGGGTGCAGCACCCACAGAGCTGCACATTGTTACAGCAACCACAGACTTCCCTCAGCCAAACTCTGCTGCACTGAGATCCCCAGTGTCTGGTGGCCAAGGAAGACACTAGCAAAGACTTTCTGCCTGACATGAAAGATGCTGGCTGTTAGCAAGGCTTGGATCCAGCCCTTCACCTTAGAAAATATTAAAATAAACCACAGAAGCCTCAGGGGAGAAGGTAATTTCAGCCTGGATGTTCCTTTCACCTTGGTACAACTTTATGGTGTGTATCACAAAATTCTCCCAGCATATTTGCTGCTGCCCCTTCAGCCCAGGCTTGCAGGAGTGAGGGAGAGCTGAAGGGTTTGTCTCACACTGCTAAAGGGAAAAGCAAGAAGCACCAATGTTTTTGTTTTCCTTCACAACACTTGGGGGATCATCACAACCTCCCATGCTTGAGAAATTAAATTTATCACACAAATGCTCTACCCTGGAAGGGGTGCACGTTGTGTGAGCTTCCTCTAATGAAACCCCCAGCAAGAGAAACTGAATATTTTTGTGTCTGCATGCTAAAAGAAACACTGTAAAATTAAAATCAGTAGAAGTCCTTTCCCTTCGGAAACCAGTAATGAAATTAGAGTGGGGCCCAAAGGAGGCAAACGAGGCCCCTTCAGAGGGACCAGGATTTCAGCTTGTGTTTAAAACCCCACAGTGGCAGGTCTGTGCTTATTTTAATGACCCACCAAATCCTCTATATCCCTCGGTGAAAGCCTAATAATAAAAAATTATCTACTGGAGCTTGGCTTTTCCTGAAAAACAGTATCTGAGCAGATCTCCACAGACAGCTATTTCTGTGGACACCAGGAATTGGGACTGCAATAGTCTGTTTTCAGATATCACCCCACTTCACATTTTCACAGCTTCCCTGGAATGACATTTGATACAGAAAAAGTTGAAGTGATACTCACAGACAAGAGAACAACCAAGTCTCTGAAACCACAGGGCCTCTCCATTTGTATTGCTTTTGTAACAAATATAGCCTGAGTCACAGAATTCCAAGTAAGAGATCCTCAGGAGACTGAAGCAAACCAATGCCTTGCAACATCAAATGCATTGTTATGAGCATCAGATTCCGCCTGTTAATGGCTCAGTCATCCTCTGCAGCTCCCAACTGCCATTCCCAGCCTGCAAGCTGCCCAGGGGCCAGGGGACACGAAACACAGGAATACATTAAACTGAGAAAGGACCCTGGTGTCCATCGTGATTCAGCTTAATGGCCATGTTTTCTTTGCAGCAGCTGAGCCCTGCCTGACCACCACACGCCCCAGAGGCACAGAAGCCCTGAACCCTCTCCTGGGCTTCACACAAATTCATCCCATTCAAGCCCTGCACAAAGAGGGGATTCCTTGGAGTTACCTTTTTACCAAGTCACTAAAGCCCTTGCTATTTTACATGGACTAAATTGAAAGGCCTGAGCCTCACTGTGGAAGACAGTTGATCTGGACATACATTAAAATCCTGGAACACTTTGTCAGACCTTTTGCCAAGCCAGGCACTATTACCAGCTGCAACGTAACAGCAGTTTTGGTCTTGTAACAGCCAGAGTGCTGCTGGTACAGCTATTATTCCTCCTGGAACAGAACCATGGCCTGATATCACAGCTACAATTCTCTCTTTTTGCTTAGGTGAGAGAGAGAGAGCTCCTCAGCAGCATGTGCCCTTCATCACCCCAGGGAGGTGGATGCCCCTTTCCAGTGCCCAATCCAGGATCCATTACAGCTCTGGCAAGGAAAAAGGCTTCTATTTCAAGCTTGTTGAAGAGGTAACTGGGTGCTGCAGGATGGTCATGGAGAAAAGACTCTTGTAAATTGATCCTTCTTTTTCTCGACTGGGCACCACACAGGCAAACAACACCACAAGGAATGAGAGGCAATCTCATGATCAAATGGATTCAATTCCTTCTTGTTAGGTCTGTAGCAGCCTGTCCCCTGTTGTAACAGGATATGGCCACTGATCTGCTTATTCCATGTGCCCACCAGTGAAACTAAATGAACTGGTACTGGAGCACAAGCTTTGAAGTCCTGCCAGAGGAAGGGCCATGGCAGTGCTGAGTAAGGCCAATTCCCTACAACCCACAGCCACGGTGGTGGTACAAGTGAAAACCCCGAGGTGCAGAAGAATCTGAAGGAAACTGAAAAGCTCAGAGAAAAGATGAAAGAAACGGAACATGGAAAGTTAATATTGCTTTGAACAGTGACAGAACTGCAATTAGCAACTGTGGACTCTGGGTCTGGCATCCAGGCTCTCAGGCAAGGCCCACGCCTCCCAGGAGATCCAACTGCAGGGCTTGCTCTGAGCCATCTCACAGGCATCAGCAATATTTCAGAAAGGAAGGGCAGGAGCTGTTAGTTGAGCAGTGGGGAGGAAGAAAACACTGTTTGTTTGTTCACAGGTCTTGCTACTTGAACCTTTTGCTTCCATCAGATGTCACAGTGATAAGTACCTGTTTAAGAAAAAAAAGATCAGGAACAAGAGCAATCCCACCCCCTGCAGCTAATCCAATTAAGACATGGGATAAAGTTGTAGAGGTTAATCAGATCTGAGCCTTTGGGTCTCTCTCTGCTGCTGCTTAGTGACATATCTGGTGAGCAACACCAGTGAGAGGAAGGCCAGGAAGGAAAACCAAGGAGCTGGCAGGAGACAAGTGCTGCTGCTCCCCTCTTTTCTGGTCCATGGGGCAGCAAGCAGAGGAGTGCAGGGCAGAGCAGGGCAGGGCAGCCCCGTGGGAGGGCTGCTGGCTCATGGTTTGGCTGTGCCCTTGAGCCTCCTCAGGGTCCAGGGCGCTGGGACTGATGGGCTGCATTAGACACCCCCTGCAGCAGAGACCAAGGTGTGTCTGCAGGGCTGTGCCAGGCTGCACCCAGGATGCAAATGTACTCAGCAAGGAAAAGCTGTGCCTGTACAGCTGCAGGGAGCTCTGTGACCTTGTGCTTCATTAGCTGGAACTCTGTGTGTGCCCAGCCTGCAGCAGGGCAGGGGAGGGCTGTCCCTGCTCGAGGGGCACCAGCACAGACACCACTTGGGCTGTCATTGAAGCAGCTCCACCAGTGCTGTAGGGACAGGGTTCGGTGCTGACATGGGAATGCTGCTCCTGTCACACTCCTGTCACATCCTCCCTGATGCCTGGCCTGAAGTCCTGGCCTAAAGCTGCCTTGCAAAACTGCTTTCCCCATCTCACGCCTTCCTGTACAGTCGGATCTGCTCTGCCCCTCTCCCTCCTCCTCCTCCCTTTAGGGCAAAAAGAAGCCTCAGCCCACCTTGCTTAGACCAGCACCTGCACCTTGGGGGCAACAACTTGCTGTCCCCACCACCACAGCCCTGGGTGCAGGACAGTCAGCAGGGAAGGATGGACCTGCTCTGGAAGGTGCCTTCCCCCTTGGCCCACCAGCCTGGGCTCAGCACAGAAGGGCACACACAGCGGGGAGAAGAAGAAACTTTTTCCATATCCATTTCTGCTGAGCAGGGAGCACTCTTGGACCACAAATTCACCTTCTCTCCTGGACAATACCTGCCAGCCTGCCAGGAGGACAGATGGAGCAGGGATGAGATGGCAGAACTGGAGAGACAGCAAGATGATGAAAGGTGCGTAAGCACTATTCTGACAGTGATGCCAATCTCCCTGGCTGCCAGAAACATTGTCTCAGGTAAGTGATTCCTAATCCATGACCACCATCTTCCCCCCTGGAAGGGAACTGGGTCTCTTGATGCCACTCTACCACACTAGACTTTGCCAGCCCCCTTTGTTAAATTGTTGCTCCTTCCTGGTAAATTCTTTAATCCAAGGACAGGCATAGTCAGGGAACTAAGTAAGGGAACTAAGATCAGTGGCCCCCAAAATCAGAACTTTTGCCCTTCCTGAAGGAAGTTTTATTTGTCTTTCATAGACAAAAAGTTTTATAGCAATCAGCTATGAAGAGAAAAACTACATTTTCTACTCTGGACTTGAAACACAGAACATTTTAGATTAAAAATAGCTCCCTTTTTCACTGTCTGCCAGATCTGGAAGGGAGGTGAAAATCCACAGGGACTTGATTTGATGCGTGAAAAGCAGAATTCTATAGCAGTGAGTATGCACACTCTTATTTTAGATTAATAATAGCTCTGCAATAATACTTTGCTTTGTGGAGAAAACCAAAGCTTGGGATAGACACACGCTGGCTGGGGCTCTGGTACTGAGTACCATGACAACTCCAGCACATCCATCAGAAAAGGGGGGGAAGAACACTTTAAAATAAATAAGTAAACAAATAATTGACTTTAACAACAACAATTGACTCTAACAACACAGAGTTAAACAATCAGGATAGGGGGCTACTGAGTAATGCAGGAGGGCTGGACAGAAGGAGGGTTACCTCAGTGATTTGATTAAGGGAGAACAGCCAGTCATTCCCTTTCCCTGAATTGGTGTAGGATGACAAAGGCTGGATCATCTATACAATGTTGATGAATGCCTGGCCACTGGCAGGGAACACAACACCAGGGCACTGAGAAACATCCCTGCTCTGATGTCAGCATCCCAGCTGGCACATGCTGAGCATCCTCAGCACAGGGGGCAGGTCCTGAGCAGGGCTGACTGTTTGCCTGCTAACAGCACAAAAACACCTTGGTGCTCCCACTGGGAAAGAGCTCATTCAGCTGCACCTCGCAGGGAGCAGCGAGCAGGGAATGACCTCAGACAGGCTGCAGCTCTGCCACTGCAGAGAGCACCTTCCCCTGAATGAACCGGGCGTAACTCAGGAGGGTTGGACTGCGAGAAACCACCCGACATAGCTCTGTGTAAAACCTCCACCCACACAGCAGCTACATAATTAATAAGGAGGAAGGAGAACATTATCCCAGGCTGGTGTTCAGATCCTCAGTGATCAGCAGAGCTTGTTATATTCTGTTCAGCCTGAGAAGGCAGCAAAAGGGACATACTTCACACATGGCACTATGTGCTTGGTCATTAAACACAGGCTCAGAACCCATAAAGTCACTGTTGCTTGCAACTACAGAGTAATTTTTTCCATGAATTTGTTTGTTTTGCAGTAGGAACAAAAGTTAATTAGTTTTCACAGTTTTATTACTCCACATGGTCAAATAAGAGCCTGGAGCTTCCAGTCAGCTGGAACCACATAAGGCCCAGGGAATTCTTACTGTGCTTTTCAGGACTGTTCACTGGGCTCATAAATCAGCAGCTGGCAAATGACTCCTCTGCCCCAGCTTTTCTTGGCCACCAGTACCAACACTGAAGGACCCCATAAATCAATGCAGCAATGGAAGCTCTCAGCTGATGGGCCACAGAGGGAATAAAGCTGGAAGAAGCTGTCTCAGACACATGAGACCATTCTTTGGGAGGCATTTTGTCTATCACCACCCTGGGGGAAGTCATCCAGTGCACCTGTTCTGTTGAAGGGGACTCCGGTTCATAGAACCCTAGAGGAGACAACTCCAGAATATTTCACATGTGGAAGGCACAAGAGCAATCCTGCACACACACACATCTACCAACGACCTACCCAAACAGTTCCCAGGGCTGGCAAGTCCAAGTGTGATAAAGCAAACTTGCAGCTCAATAAAGATTCTTCAGACACTTTATTTAGGTTGGAAGGAAGTTATTCCTCCAGCCCTGGTCTCCAGGCACAGCTCAGAGACCAAAGACAGCAGCAGCAGCAGGACCATCTCCCCTGCTCTCATTGCAGTCTCTCCCAGAGGGGCTCCTTAATGCACAGATCACTGCAAAATTAATCTTTCTCCAAGACCCAAATACTATTGTCAGAGGACACAGGAAGGAAAAATGTTTGTGCCTTCCCTGCTGACGGGGAGGGGGAACAACCCAGAGACATAAATCCAGGACTGTGTGAAAAAGCAACTCCTCCATCAGCAACCAGGGAGCTGAGGGAAGAGGCAGCAGCTCAAATGGAAGAAAGAACCACAGCAAACACTTTGATTTTTCTCCCCAGTGCAAACGTCAAGGCTGAAAACCAACATCCTTCCATGGAGGCCACTGCCTGCAGTGGGAAAAGATGCTCAAGGCCCATTTCTCACCATTTCTCAGTGTGAGGGTAAGCAAACGTGTGAGAGGAGTGGCATCTGGCTCTGGTTCAGAGCCCAGGGGCAGAACTAACCACTTTGCTTTCTAAATCCCTTAAGGCACGTCCCCGTTCTGGTACCAGCCCCAGCAAAACATACACTCCACGTCAGACACAGGACAACTGGCACACTTGTTTTCAAGTGCTTTGCTAGACCAGACCAGAGCATGCAGGATCCAGTAGTTTTTGTGAAACTCTTTGCTGTTTTCCACCTCCTATAATATTGATCCTCTCTCTGCCAAGGGTAAACATGGCCACATCTCACTGGCTTTAGCCTGCCACCCACAAACACTTCCACTGCAACTGTACATGACAAACAAGTGCTACACAAACCATGGTCTCCATCATCACCTGCACCTCATGGTGAAGGACCACAGAGACAGGGAGGGGCTTCCTCAGGGAACATTGCCCTGAAGAAGTGCATGAAACCAGAGGTTTGATGATTGATAGTCACAAACAGCTTTGCCTCCAGCAGCCTCATTTATCTTTTTCTCGTGCAACTCGGGAATCTCCAGAGTATTCGCTGCTCACAGAGTGCGTTGAGTATCAAAGCACACTAAGAACAGTTCCTGGGGGTAAGATTGATCCTGCTTGTTTAACATCAGTTCCACACACCCTTACTCTCGTCACCAGCAACACAGGGTCACTGCAGACAGCTGTTCCTAAGCAACAGGAACATACACTAAGAACACATTCTCTGTGTCTTGCTACTGCTGGGTTTTACTTTTAGAGTTGAAGGAATTACAGGTCCAAGTGAGACTGAGTCTCATCACAAACATCCATAACTTCCAGTACACATTTCACCAAGACATGTTGACTCTGGTCAACAGAATATCCCCGGTGTCACCATGAGCAGCTGAATCAGGGCTGATGGCACTGCTCAGGAGATTGGGAGAGAGAAAGGAGTGACTGTCTCAAGTGCCACAGCTAGAACAGGCAAACACTGCAGGGTTTGAGTCACATCAAAACCAGAGCATCCAGAGACCAGCTTTTCTCAGCAGCCTGTATGTACAACAGTGCAAGAAAACAGCCCATCAGCTGAACCCCATCAGCTCTGCCTCGTGGTACCAAAGTGATTCCAGACCAGCACGTAGTACAGAGCCTAGTGAGGAGGAGAAAGGGATCACAGCTTCCTTGGCTGCTGTCAAACTCAAACCCACTGCTGCATTTCATTTGCAAACTTGCCCCAGTACATATGCACTGACTGCAAATACCAGGAAGCAGTGGGAACATCGTGCTTTCTGCTGCAGAGTAGAAACATTTGCCTTCTAGGTCTGGCAGAGAGCAACTTTAAAAGCCCTGCAAATGTTACAGGCATAACTGATGACGGTGTAGAAAAGCACCTCCACACTCTTTCCCCTCGCTGAGCAGCTGGCTTGTTCCTCTGGAGACGGGATGATCTCTTCGCCTTCTCTGCCATGACAGCACACAGCCACGGAGCACAATGCAGCAGCTGATTTGCAAAACAGCATCAATCCACTCTGTGTTTACGGCTTTTTCTCCCCTTTCTTTTTAAACACGCAGGCTTAAATGTTTTTATTGCTTCAGTGGTTTTCTATGCGCAAGACAGGATTTGAGAACAATGCATCAGCAAGGATCTCTGTGCCTAAAGCTCATCCCGCACATTCAGCTGAAACGGCAGAGCGTGCGCTTCCCAAGGCTCCCGCTGGAGCCGGGATCAGGAAGCGGCGGAGGCACCGCGTCCCTCTCGGACACTGCAGGTTTCCAGGCAGCTCACACGTGGAAGGTACACAAATGTGTAACGAGTAGGAAGCCTCCCGAGGCTTTTTACAAACCTCGAGACATCAAGCTGCCATAACTCCTGAGCTGTGTAAGACTGACTCAGCCTCCATGTGCTTTTTGGTGTGTTTGTTGTGACTCCTTGAAACATTTTGGGAGATGCCTACTTGTACTGGCACAAATGTAATAGTGCTGTGTTTGATACACTACCAATATCTGTTTCGTACTGACGGCTCCTACTCCCAAACTTTTATAGTAGGCAAAGCCAACAGTCTGTGTGCAGGCTGGTGGGACTGGAGAGAGGAACAATCAAGGAGCCAGGGAAAGAAGGAATGGGATAGCTGATCACATACCTGTCTCACTGCAGGGAAGCTGTAGACACAGACAACCCAGAGACCCACATCCAGCTTCAGGGCTGGGTGGTGTTCAGTGCACAGAGGCATCAGAAGACTAAGGAGGAACTTGGGGCAGTTTTGCTGTTCATCTTGCGAGAGGCAGGAAGATCACTAATGACCTCCGTGTAGCTTTTCCATGCTGAGCCATCAGCCCAGGGCATCGTGGCTAAAAGCCAAATCTGGGTACAAGCCTTGAAGTGCTGGGAGATTGCCATCCCCTGTAACAACACTGGGGATGGACACAGGCTAATCCAGGCACAGTAAAAGGCATCAGCCTGCAGAGGGAATAGTCTCTCAAACATCTATTTGCTGCTAAATGCCTCGGTTTCCCTCCCTGACTGAGGGAAGGATAAATTCCCCTCCTGTCTTTTCTGAGTGCTGCTGTATTCAAAAAAGTCTCTAGCAGAAGGCAGAGGAGCTAATAACCCAAAAAGCATCAGCAAACCAATCTCCTTCAGGAAAAAAAGATCATTTCCCACCAGCCCACTCTTCCCTTCAAGGCTGTCCACAGGGCAATGAATTTGAAGGGACTCTCTTTTTTTCCCCAACCCCATAACCCGAAGTGGAGGAGTCAAAGGGTTAATGCTGCATGACAAAGGTCAGCCCAGTTTGGGGAGGGAGGAGAAAGGGAAGCATTGTGGCCACAGACAGCAGCTCCCTGCACAAGCCACTTGAGAAATGTAAAGTGATGGTGCTGCTCGGGGAAAAGGCCTGAGAGCCCGGCCTAAATCCCAGGGCTTTATGGCTCACAAAAGCCCAGCCCCCGGAGTCATTAATCGTGTGCTCCATGGCCGGGTGCCTCAAAGAGCAGCAGATGACACACGCCCAGCTGCTGCCGCCGCCCCTCCTCAAGGTAGCGGGGCAGGGGCAGGTGCACTCCCAGCGCCCTCTGCTCAGCACTAAGCTGTTCTCCCGCCTTGTCCTCTGCCTTTCATCTCCCCCAGCAGCCCATGCTGACAACTGTAAATGAGATTAGACTTCAAGGCGTGGGGCAGATGCAGAACCCCCTCTGTGCATTGCCAAGAGACCCTTGTAGCTTTTAAAATGTCTGTCCCCTTTACAAAGCACAGCTTGGCGGAGGGGGAGAAGGGGGCACATTTCTTGTCACACTCTCAGAAGCATCTGATACAGCAGACAAGGCAGACCCTGGTTTGGGGACTGGATGCACCCCTGATGCTCCAGTTCACCTTAGGAGAAGAAGTAACAACTCTATTACTATTTTGTAATTCCCATGACCTCTTTGCAGTACCACCCCACTTAAATATGGACATATCAACACCACTCTGAAAAGGCAGTGACAGTCTGAAGTTCAGGCAAGGACTTGCACACAACCCTGTGCTCAAGCCCCCTGCCTGTACTGCTGCTCTCAGTGCCATCATTTCCTATTCCTCATATTGCAGTTTGTGCTCCTCCTGCTCCCAGTGACCCACACAACCCAGCAGTGAGACACAAGTTATTTGTCAGAGAAGGAGGTAAAACTTGAGGCACAAAGCACTGCCTACAGCTCAGCAAGACCTGCCTGCAGAGGTCCTGCAGCCACAGCTGGCAGGGGTTTGCCAGCAGCAACAGGCAGTGAAGCTTTTCCAAGGGAAGGGTGATGTTTAGCTCAACAGTGCCCCGGTAAACAAAATGGAATTTCTTTTACAGTGTGGGAAATAGTTTGTCCTGCCTGTGCTAAAGGCTGTCCAGAGAAAAGGAACACAGTTAACATAAAAGCTCATTGAGTTCAAAATAATTGCCTTTCTCAGTTACAACCAGACATGATAATAGCTGACCTGATTTTATGGATTGCTTTGCAATTTCAGTCGTGCAGGAACCAGCCCTGGACTTAGGGCAGCTGCAAAGTCAGCATATTTTAAAGCATATTTTAATGTTTTATGAGACCATGGCAGAGCAGGTTCAGCTGCACCCACTGCTGGTAGTGTCAGCAACTGAATTCTTCCTGGCAAGTGCATATCTCTCCAGCCTTGTTTCTGAGCTCAAGTTTTCCATTAGCTGCCCACACAGACTGGGTAACTTGGCATCTCTCTGCATTCCCCATAAATTCTGTTCATCTGTTGCCATCACACCCACGTACAAGTCTCAGGAAGGAATCTAGGATTTCTAAAGCAGCTGCAACAAAACACAGCCTGGATTGACAAGCAATGGGATCAAGGTGGTGAGCCAGTGAGGAGGGTCTTTTTGGAGAGTTTTGTGTGTGTCTATTTAAAACAAGTTTGTTGTCATGACTACAAACCAGGGTATGGGTGAGAAGTGAGAACTCCAAGATGAGGGCTGATAATGTTAATTCACCCTGGAAATCTCAGCAGCCATGGGGATGGGGAAACAGAGAAGATGATACAAGCTCTTGGCATTTAACAGGGCTGAAAGCCACTTTCAGAAGGCAGGTCTGTCCTAAGAACAAAGATCACCCTCCTGAACAGCCCCTTTCCCCCAGCACGGCCAAGGACTGGATAACTCCAATTAGCTGCAGCCGTGGCTAAAGCAGGGACACCAGGGACCCGGAGGCAAAGAAGGGCACTGAGGCCCTGCAAAGGGCACTGGAACTGCCCCTCAGGAAACTCATCTGCAGACTCACTCTCTCTAACCATGAACTTGGCTTCAGCAAGGACAGGGAGATGTTCCCATGCCTGTGCAAGGCAATTAACAGGGATCTTAATAGCACAGAGAAGTGTGAAACTATCAGGACTGCTCCTGGGACTGTCACATTTGTAACACTACCAGAAGATTAACAAAAAAAATGGGGGGTTGGCCAGCGAAGAACAAATGAAGAAACCCCCAAGTGGTTGCAGAGGGATGGAGAAGCACAGCCTTGCTCTGCTCAGAGCTCAGATTCCAAAGGAGCCAGCGAGGAGTGCGCAGGGATGGCGCAGGCTCTGCAGAAGGCAGCAGATGTGTGTGTGGGGGTGGAGGGTGTTTATGAGCACAATAAATAAATGTATGAATCCCTATAAAAGTTCCCATATAAAAGTGAGTTAGAGCTGCCCGAGGGCCAGGGCCTGGTAATAAAAACCACATCTTGCAAGCACAGTATGAAGCAGCAGCTGAACTGGAACTGTCTGGCTGCAGCACTGCAAAGCTGCCACTCTGCTGCTCCTGAACTCTCGGGTGAAGTGGTGATCCCACCAAATGCAGGAGGAATTCTGGGACTTGCTTCAGCAACCCTAACCCAAACCCTTTAATTTTGTATGTCTAAATAGAATCCTGCTGCTTTTTTTTTTGGTCATTAAACTTAAATAAAAGTTTTAAAAATATCTCCCCACAGAAAACAAAAAGAAAGAAAGCATTAATAATATTTTCTTCCCCACTCAAAGGCTGGGGAGGGTTTGCTGACCTCTCTGACACTGTTTTCTGGGGTGATGGACTATGACAGCAACTTGCAGAGTCCCAGCCTGTGAATTCCCAACTGCTCCAGCACTTTCTCCAGAGCCTCCCCTTGCTCTGCTGCTCTCCTGGGAGGTGATGGACACAGCCCCCCGTGTCCCAGCTGAGAGGGTGGCTCTCAAACCTCAGTCCCAGCCCACGAGTCACAAACACATGTGCACCTTCCACCACACATCCCCGCTCCCAAGTTCACACACAGCCAGGTCCCAACTCCCAGGGAGGGCTGCAACTGCTCCCAGTTTCAACACACAGGCTTTCTCTAGTTATTAAGACTGTCCTCATGTTTCACGTGGATGCCAATCAGAGCTAAACAAAATGCTCCTACGAGCACATTGCTGCTGGGAATAGCAACCTTGTTCCCTGACAAACGGCAGCTTGCACTGCACTGCAGGACTAATTGCACTGCTCTGCTGATGGAATGCTCCAGGAAGACGTCAGCTTTGCCCAGGGGCAACAAGGACAACATTGATTTATTCAGGACTTACTACTGCTTGTCACAGGTTGCATTCTCTTCGATAATAAAGCCTTACAGACAAGGTTTAAAATTCAGCTGCAGCCCTAATTGAAACATAGCTAATTACTGGAGGTCTGCCTTTACAGCCAGTTCCATTGTCACTGGGCTAATGTTCTGTAAATCCAACAGTCAAACTCTCCCTTCCCTTAAAAAGAGAAAAAAAGAAGGAAAAACCCCCATCTACTATTCAAGCAAGTCCAATGGGAAATTACAGATTCCTCTCTTTGAGCCTGAGGTAGCTACCAGCCAACAGCCCCATCCCACAAGGGCTCAATGACTTCAAAGGATGCCTGTAGAATCAGCCTCCAAATTAAGGCCAGTGTTGGAGACAGGAGAATTCAAAGTGGAACAAACCTCCAGCCCAGACCACAAGCAATTCATTGTGCATCCACCTTTTCAGTGGCAGCAAACCCCAAGAGCCCCGGGAAATTCCAGCACACCACAGAGTTTAGGTGTGACCATTACGGTTCCCCAAGTCCCTCCCACCAGCTGACTGTGCCACAGCCAAAGGTGCTGCAGTGCAGACACGTGGAGCAGCACTCGGGGTGTAAAGCAGCACCAGAACAGGCAGCCCAGGTCATGGCTGGATGGACCCCCAGGGCACCAAGGACATCCTTTCACACACTGCAAAGCTTTGGCTTTGCAGTTCAGCCAGACACAGAGGCAAGATTAGCGCAGGGACAAAATCCCATCCCAACTTTATTGCCAGTCAGGACAAGCTCCCTTACACAAGGTGACATTTACACGCACACACAACTGTACAGAAGTTTATGACATCAAGAGAGAGCTGCAGTTTAGAAGCCAGTCAACCCTAGAAAAATCCTCCAGAGTTTATAGCTGCTTCATATTTCAGCCTGGCACATAGAGGGAACACCACAAAGCAAACGTGTCCATTAAAGCAACTAAAAGCATCATTTACAAACTAGAGCCCACCACCCAAAATCTCTGCAGCTCTAACCCAGAGCTCTACAGAGCTGTGCTGATTTCTGCCAGCTACAGGTCTGACCCAAGGCACACAGCCACAGTCTCGGTACAGGAACAGACACTTTGCTAATTCTGAGCTAATAGTTCCAAGCAGCAGGTGCTCCCCGGAGGATGTAACCCCACACAAGTCAGTTTAGCAGCTGGGGAGCCATTTCAAAGAGCACAGTGCTGGTTTGGCAGGTCCTGGTCTGCCTGCCTGAAAGGCTGGAAGATCCTTTAATCCACAGGCAAGGAGAGCACAACTGGCAGCACACAGAGCACCTGCTGCAGCACCTTGGCTCAGCCCCTGTGCCATGAGGGATGGGCTCGCTCCTGTCCCTGGCTACTCTGAAGAGGGGCTGAGAGAAAGGCCCAAAGCAGTCGTGATAATTATGATTTGCACATCAGCACCCTGGGAACTGGGAGCAGGGAGCACATCCCTCCTAGGCTGTGTTTTAAATGCAGGGAAAAGCTAGCACAGAGGAAATTAACTGGAGGTTAGGCTCCCTGCTCACAAGACGGAGACAATATATCAGATGTTCACATACCTGATCAAACAGGGCTTTCCAGTGCTGAAAGGCAATGCATGAGGGAGGAAAAAGAAGAAAAAGAAGGTATAAGAGCAACGACATTAACATGCAGTAAACTGTAGAAGTACATTCTAACAGAGGAATAGCCAAATGATTTAATGCCATTTCCAGCATCCTTCTTCATCCCAGAATCACCTACCCTTCCGGGGAGGAGGCAGGGGGAATCTACCAAACACAGGGAGGACAGTTTTCATTTACAAATCCAAATTAGGATGAACTCAGAACATTCATGTGTTAATTCTGTTTTCTCCCTCTTTGTCTGCTTGCAGGCAAGCAAGGAATAAAAGGCTTTTTTACTCACAGGGATTGAGAAAGCTTGGTGTATAGTGAGGGGAGGGGGGAATTAGCAATGGTTTTTCAGATCACTTTCTGAGATCCTGTGGCCCAGCACTGACCCCTCGATTGCCTTGCTGGGTAGTCAGAGCCCTGTCTGCTGCCTGCCCCTGGCTCTGGCTGGGATTTGCTGCAGGGTCTTTAACAGCCCACCAGTTTTCTGAACCTCACATGTCCACATTTGGAAAACAGGTAATTCCAAGTGGGCTGGAGAGAGCCCACCATAAGGATTTACCCCACACCTTTTGTTCTAGGAGAACTGCCTTAAAATTCTCTATAGGAGAAAGCTCCACTTCAACACTCACAACCATGTGAACACTCCACAAGTCCTGGTCACTTGGGAACAGACAAAACCAGCTGGAGACTGGCTCTGATTTATGTTTTGTAGAAGACTGATGTCAAGTCACCTCCCTAACCCAGACTTGCTGCCTCAGTGTCCCAGGGAACAGAGGACATTCCTAATGAATTATGCAAGGGTTTCTCTCATCTCTCCTGGATTTAGGGACCAGTTCAGAAGACAGCAACTTCCATGGGGCAACACTGGGGTAACCACTGGCTTGGGATCTCCAGAAAACACCTTGCACATTTCCAGCTCTGCTGTCTGAAGTGCTGTTTAGCATAACATTTTGTTTCTGCCTCATTCACTGCCCCATAAAAGCAAATTGAGTAAAATCACAAACGTCAGACTCATAGAAGCAAATCTCACTGTGCTGTAGGCAAAGCAGAACTCTCTGAGAGTCTTATCTAGTCCTGGAAGAACATTTCCTTTCACATGGCAGGCAGATCTAAAGCAGAATTGACTGGAGTGACACTGGGATATCAGGCCACCGAATTCCTTTCCATTAGTTAAGTTGTTGTCTCCCCTCCTCCCCATGTCTCCCTCCATTTATAAACTCCGATTTATCATCATAAATCAGCCCAGCACTTTAAAGAGAGCATTTTGGGACTGCCTGGATTCTGGCTTTGTGGAATGCTGCTCTGAGAGCTGCAATGACATCACAGCTGAGCTGTTACACTCTGCCAGTGCTGTGGCAGCCAAACCTCCACTACGTAATATTTTTGTGGTTAATAACACATAAAGAACTGACCCTGTGTCAGTTCTTGCTGGCCAAGCCAGAGAGCTCCCATCAAGCTTTCAGATGTAATAATAGAAAATCAGCCCCCAGTGAGGTCCCAGGGAGGCACAGAGCAGTTGGAATTCTCAGAGATGATGCTCTGTAGCCTGCTTGTTTCAGCAGGAAATCTTGGCTGAGGAGAAGGAGGGCATTTACACCACTTCCTGCTCTTCTGACTTGCAGATGATACACGATACCTCAGGCTTCTGTCACATCATCCACTGCCAGGTCCCAGCAGCTTCCTGTAACCAATGCAACTGCAGCTCTGGGGCTGCTTTGTTGATGATAGAAAACAAGGTACCAGGGTCAGATAACAATGCAGATCCCACACCAGTAACGGCAACACTGCGAGCTGGGGCTGACCCAGGCTGCTGCTCAAGGTCGAGCAGCAAATCACCAGCACAACTGGGATGAGAATCGAGACTTTACCAGGGAAAGCTCCGGTCCAAGGAGCCCAATCCTGCCAGGCACTCAGCCCTTCAGCATCTCCTGGCTCCCTGGCAGGATGGAATTGCTAATGGCTGTGCTCCTGTAGAGGCTGGAGGAACTCCAAGGGGCCCATGTGTGCCACAACAGGAAATCGTTCTTGGAGGACCATCCAGACAAACACAAAATTTGTCAGAGAAGAAAAGGTCACAGGCTGACGTAAGCAAGCACTGGGTTTTGGAAACCTGGAATGTGAAAGCTCCTGGAAAGCCACCCTTTCCAAGTCAAAGCTACACATACCCCTGGATCAGGCATCTCCTCCTAGGACTGTCTGGCAGCGTTGTAGCAGAGGTCAAACTGCATCACACGTTCCCTCCTGACTGCACAGTGCTCAGGGATACAGCCTGGGGAATGCAGCTCTACCAAGCAACTGCACTTCCTCCGCTACCCTCTGGGGGGGAAATCCAACAGCAACTGAATTCTAGGTGACTCAGAAGGAAGGGCTGGGGCATGAGGAGCGGGCTCTGTCCCTAAACATCTCCGGGCAGGTTCCTCCAGCATCGTCAGAAAGTAGAGAGCAAGGGGAATGCGCCATTGCTGGAGGCTCAGCTCCCAAGTGTCTCTCTCGTAGCGGTGCAAGACCCGAGCAAGAGCCCGCTTCAGAAAGACGTTTAAGTGTCTCTGTTCATGTCTCATTGACAGGAGCAGACCCGCTGCAGACTGAGCAGACTCTTTGCAGTCCTCATCCCAGTCGAGTTTGCTGGGAAGGAGAGCTATGAGCAGCCCTGGGATGCACCAGGAATGCAGGATCTCTCCCTCCCAGACAGGTGCACAGCGAGCTCCTGCCTCCGGGACCGGCAGGCGCAGAACAATCGCCTCAGCTCTGCAGTCTCAGCCGGGCGGGAGCAGACTCGGTGTCCTTCTGGGCTGGGTGAGGTGAGGCAGAGCCCTGGTGCCAAGTTATCCCACTCCCAGATGCAATCAGAGCTCGGAGGGTGGAGAGAAGCCATCAGCCCCGCCGAGCCAGGGAGAAAACTTCCTCGGCTGTTTGTTGCTCGGGGGCTGGAAGCGGGAGCAGCTCCCGAGAGCGGGAGCGTTTCGCATCTGTCCCCCTCCGGGTGGCCGGGACTCTGGAGAAGCTCTCGGTCCCCTGGAAGCCCCTGGAGCCAAGGCGCCAGCCCATCTCGGGGCTCCAG
>VYXB01000610.1:36550-64946 GCA_013397135.1 Pachyramphus minor
GGTGTCCCCGGCCCGGGCACCGCGGGCACCTCCCCCGAGCCATCGCCCGGGGACGGGGGTCCGCCCTTCCCGGCGTGGGGGAGCCCCCGGGGGCTCCGGGAGGCAGAGCCCGGAGCTGCGGCACGTCCGAGGATGCGGCTGGGCGGCGGCGGGGGAACAGCCCCGGGGGGAGCAGCCCCGGGGGGAGCAGCCCCGGGGTCCCTGCACAGCCTCCCCCGGGCCGTGCCCAGCGCCGGGCAGCCCCTGGGCCGGTCGCAGCCCGGTGCTGCCCGTGGGCAGGTGACCAAGGAACTTCTCCGTCCCGGAGAGTCCCACCGTGAGGGGCTGGTGTGGGGTTTTACATCTTTTACCGTAATGGCCCGTTCCTGTGTGCCAGGATGGGTAATTTAACCATCTGGAGCCCGGATTAGGAACTTGAGGAATGCCCTGACTGCAGGCAGAAATCCAGCAGTTTTAGCTTCTCCCAATGAAGCACAGAAACAGCAGGTTGGCAAGGGGGAAGGGCGAGCAGAGCCAGGCTGAGCCACATGGTGCCAGTGCCTCTGCTTGGTGCTGCACCGACAGCCACAGCCAGACTGGGCCAGAACACAGACACCACAGAAAAAAAGTGCTGGGTGCAAAGGTCCAAAACCAGATCAGACACAGCTCAGCCACAAGGACAGAACCAAGCTACAAGTCCATCTTTTCTCTACAAATTTGTTTAAAAACCAGACAACAACAACTACAACAAATAAAATCAAATGCAGCTAGAATACCTCTGGACGAGGAACAGGCTCTTCCATCCTGCAGAACCGAAGCAAAGAAGTAAAACCAGGACCTTTGGACCCGAAGAGCAGAACTCCTCTACCTCAGGATTCAGGTGGGAAAATGACCTCAAAATAAAAGCTCTTCTGCGGTCTCCAGTGCAACTGATGAGCAGGAGAGGTTCTGCTCCCTTAGGAATCACCACCTTGAGCACAGCATCCACTTCTGGCTGCTCTAGAGCCTCTCCAGCCTGCTCTCCCAAAGCATGAGAACAGGAGACCAAATCCAGCACTTCTGAGAAACACTAACCCACTTCCACTCATACAACACCACCCCTGCCAAAATATTCCAGGCACTAAGCAGCTATTATAAAAACAATCTCTTTTTTTGACTGAAAAACTAAACCTCATCAAAACTTCAAAACAGATGGATAAGCAAAAATATGCTATGCCAACAGAGAGAAACAGCAATCATTTAAAGATGTCTGTAGGGAGGAGGGAAGCAAGTTTTTAAAGCAAAGAGAGAGTAAATGAGCTGAATTTCAGGGGTAACAGGTTCCACACAGTTGGGGACTGTATTGTCTCTGATTCCAGATGCTGGTGGGAAAATGCCAAGTATGAAGTGTAACATGAGTGCAACCAACAACAGAGAGAACCCCCAAAACCTTGCCTTAACACCCAACTCCCACTAAACTGGAAAACTGCTGCAAAATTACAAGTTCATTTTTCTCCTCTAAGGAATGTTTTTCACTAGTGGTAACGATAGTTTGGTTTTTGGTTTTTTCAGGGAAATATTTCTGCACATTGCACATATGAGCTAGTGCTGCGCTATAATTGCCACAGAAAGGAAATTAACAGTATTCTAATGAGGAGTTTTGTTACAGACAAATTATCATCTTGCAAGTCTGAGAGAGCCTCTTAATTTAGAATGTCATTTCTCCCCACTGCATACCCTGCTGATTCTACCTTGGAAAACAGTAATTTGTAGAGAAACTGGGGAGCTGGGGGCCACCCCAGAGCAGATGCAGACAGAACATGGAAGGGCTTCAGAAGAAACTGAGATAGAAAGAACTCAACATAATAAAACCCAATCCATTTGCACATTCAGTCATGTAGGCAACCTTTTATATTCCAAATACTGCAAAGAAAATGTAGATATACATCCTTCCTGCATTGGAAGTGGCTAAAAAGGTCAGCTCATGAATATGTACTAAAAAGCCCTCAAAGTAGGGACCCAGCCAACATCTGTTAGCTAAGCCTCCTGGAACAAACATAAACAGTTTGTTCACAGGTCCTTTTCCCACCCAAAGTAGCCCCAAAGGGCTTTTACAAAACTGCCCAGCTCTCACAATTGGAGCTACATGGAACAATCTTCCCAGCTTGATTTCCATATCAGAGTTCAGCCCAGCCAGCCCTGGGAGAAAGGAAAATGAGGTATTTGGGATCAGAAACCCAAAATGCTGCACCCAAACACAACCCTAGGAAGAGATTAGGTAGCACATACACAGATGGGACTGGATCAGACCTGTCAGATTAACCCCTCCAGGCTCAGGAAAATGGCTAAAAATCTTTAAGGATCACAGATGGTTTGAGATTGGGGTTTAAACCTTTTGGAGTCCAAAAAAAAAAAGCAAAGGGCTTTTTGAGCGTCAGTGCTGCGACAACACAAGTTTAGGATCAATATGAATTACACTCTGTGTGCTGCCTTTTGGCTTCTCTATGACTCATAGACACTCTCCCTCCTGAAGAGAAGGAAAAGTGGGAAAAAATAAGGTCCAACCCCTTGTCTGATTTCTAACTTGTGTTGAAAGCCTATCTTCCAGACTCTCCCCACTCCCCATGTTAAACTTAGATCTTTTTCAAGTCCAGCACTGAAAAAGCAGGCTCTAGCCTTTCCACCTGCAGCTCTCTTCTGCCCCAGTAGCTATTATTGGTTGCAGCTGGTTCTAATTGTCTTTTTCGTTATAGCTGGGGAAATATTTAAATCTGCTATTAGTCCTTTTTTTGGGTAGTTGTCTTAAAAGGGAGCCCTTCTATAAGATCATCTTTAGCGTGTTTAAAATGTGTCTCTGCCCCTTTTTAATGTTACCTGATGGGATCACAGCACAGGTTCATTCTGAATCAAGAGAACTATTTGAAATGGAGACTGATTAGTAATTCAAGGTTAATTTCCAACATAAAATCAAGTCTTGCTTACTATTAATCCTGAACTGACAAGCTTTTGGACAAGAGGTCAAAGCTGAGGGGTGAAGGATGTGTCTCCAAGGAAGAATAATCAAGATCTTTGTCCTCTGAGTGACTTTACATCATGACCAAGCAATTCACGCACCAGACTGAGCAGAGATGGAGTCTGGTTGTGGAAAACACAATGAAAGAAGTTGTTAGGAAACCGTCAGGACCAGAGGAAAGAAAACAAATCAATGCTACAAGTGAAGGGACTGGGCTGCTGCTCCTTCTCCCCAGCACTTGGCAGCAACAGCTCGACTTCTTTGGACTTTCTTGTTTATGCACTCCATGAGTAGAACACTTTCCCTTACGGTGATTAGAACCCTCGCAGGATGCGGGAGGGCTTGGCCAGCGGCACAGGGACATCGTGGCTCTTACCTGGGGCTGCCTCAGAGAACACGTCCCGCCCGAGCGGGGCGGCGGCAGGGCTGGATCCCAAGGGCTGTGCCTGTGCCCGGACGCACGGAGCGGGGCTGTTTTACCGCAGCAAGCGCTGCTGCGCTCCGTCCCTCACCTGCGCGGGGCCGTGAGGGAGGGCGGCCCCTCAGGGCGGGGGCGGCCCCTCAGGGCGGGGGCGGCCCCTCAGGGCGGGGGCGGCCCCTCAGGGCGGGGGCGGCCCCTCAGGGCGGGGGCGGCTCCCGCACCTCCCTCAGGGCCGTGTGGGGCGGCCCAGGGAGCCGCCGCGGGTCCCCCCGCCGCGGTCCGAGCGCCGGTCCCGGGCTCATGGGGTGTTGCGGGGGGCAGATCCCGATCCCGATCCCGATCCTGCCGGTGTCCGGGAGCCCCGGAGCGTTTCCCGCTCCCGCCGACCCCGTCCGCTCGGCGGCAGCGCCCCCTGGCGGCCGCTCCCGGCTCCTTCGGGGGTCCCTGGGATCCCTCGGGAAGGTCCCTCGGGAAGGTCCCTCCAGAGAGTCCCGGGAATCCTCCCAGCCCCCCGGGAACGCGGCACTGCCGGGGCTTGTTGAATTGACACCAAAATACCCACAATTCCCTAAACCCCACAGAACTATTTGCTTCCTCCTACCCCACGCTTCGTCCTTGCAAATAACAAAGTTCACGGTCGACTATTGGTATTTTAGTTTTAAAGTATATAGAAGTCACTTTGGTCTGATATAAATCATAAATAAACCTCTAGTGGAGACAGCAGAGTCATGAGAAGGATCAGAGAAACCACAGAACTGAGACGTCACCTCCAGGCACTTGAGGGCACTGAGAGCATCCTCTCACCTAAAGGACAAAGTTTTGTTAAACTCCTCTTTTTAAGAGCAGAGGAAGGGAAAGAAAAAGAAGATAAACACAAACACAGTACACAGTTATTTTATTGAAATACTTGAAAAGGCCAGCAATGGAAAAATAGGTTTGTCATGAGGAATTAATGTTCGTTTGACTCGATTGTTAAAAAAGCTGTGTCTATATGTAATTCTAGCCTGGTACAGAATGCACTGTGATCCATGCAACTAATACCCTACAGTAGAATAGCCACTGTGTACTAGTGTGTTCTTTATACACAGCTTTCAAGGGCTCTGACTGACAGATGTGAGAAATTAAACTGCAGCACTTTCCGAATTAGAAACATTCAGAATATACAAATTTGCTCGTTTGATTCATAGGGGCTATAAAACACAACAGAGTGGAACGTGAAAGACGGATCACACACAGCAGATGAAGTTGATCTGGTAGTTTTTGAAGTTTATGTTCATGTTCTTCCTTTTAAAAGAAAAACGAGACTCTAAACATGTCGCTGGTCATGTAAAATACAAAATCATAGGCCAGGACAGCAAAGGTGAGTTTTTCTTGAAATACATAATTAGAGGGGAAAATTTGTTCATCAGTTAAAAATATGAATGAAAATCACAAATTCTGCCTGGTACAGCTTATTGTCCAAAAAGATTAAGCCACCTCAGATGAATGTGAAATAAATAAATAACTTGAGGAAGTCTGATCCTTGAGTTGACTCTACTCTACTGAAAATTAATTTCACCTATACACTAGAATGTCACCATGGTGGACATCTAAGAACAGTATTTTGAATAGGTTTTTGGGAAGCAATGTTTTACTTGCTTTAATATATACAAGTTATTTACAACAAATTCCCTTTTGGCCTCACAAGTTAAGCCATTTTACCTGGCTGTTAAGATGCAATTCCTTTTTTGTTTCCCCCACACATTATGCAATACTGTAGTTTGAGCTATAATTTAAAATAATCTTATGCATGAATTACAAATATTAATAAAGTAACTCTGCATATATAAATATTTCTAGCAGAATTTAAAGCATTCAGAATGTACATAAAAGTGGTTTTTCTTTTTAATTTATTTATTTGGTAGGGCCAGATGTGCTTCTTCTCAGATCACCGCTGCTTCAGTAGTGCTTTGTACATGGCAAAACCCAGAACTGCAAAGACAGTAGCACCAAAACTTGCTCGGAGCCAGAACGTGGAGCTCTTGAGGTCCGCTTGTGTCACGTGCCTAAAATTCAACACACACACAGACCCAGGTTAATTCCGTGACAGCAGCAGCAGACAACTCGTGCTAAACTACTCTGCTTTTGGAAATTCATCACTACACTTGTCACAGGCAGACAGCTCAGAGCTGAGCCTCACGAGCACTGCACAGTCATTGACTCGCCGGAAAGCTCCGGGTTTGATCTGCCCTGAGCACGTTTCACAGGCACAGCGCTCACAGAGCTGGGCACAAATGCAGGAGCAGATCACCAGCCATGGACGTGGGGAGGGCATGTGTCTCCTTTGGGAGGACCAGCAAGCATTCAGGAAAGGAAACCCAAAATAGCTACAAATAATTAATAACCCATAGTGAGAACAACTCTGACCAGGAAACCCCTTTTTTTAAAAACTTTGAATATTTCTGCTTTTCCATGAAAAACTTCCCAGTCCTGTAGAGTGTCTACTTATTCTTCTTTCCCCAAAAAAGTTTACTGACAAGTAGCAAGTAATATTTTTCCAAAAGCTAGAATTAAAAGGACCATTTGTAAATCCCTTTCTCCCCAGTAGTCACAAGAACAGCAACAAAAACAGTCATCCAACACCAAGCTGAAAGCTGAGAGAGTGTGAGTGAAACAAGCAGTGACCATGGCATGTACAGAAAAGAACAGTATGAAGTGACTGTATGACAGAAAAAGCCACATCTTGCATGACAGTAGAGACAGGCAATGACCCAACTCTCCCAAATGCTGAAGAGGTCTGTGAACATGCTCAGTTAAACACTGGCCACCCTCAGAGCAGTCTCAAGTATGACAGCTTACCAGAGAGCAGGGGCTACTGTTTAAACAAGTTATCATAAATGCCATCATTCAAAGCACAAGAAGTTCCTAAACAACAGTAAAGTTGGATTTTTTTGTTTGCTTTTAAGATAGAACAGAACTTCACTAGCCTACGTGTTTTAGCCTGTGTTAATCACCATGGGTTACTGAGTGAAGCTGCAGGAGGGTTTAGGGCAAGAAGCACAGAGATCCTGAGCACATACAGGAGTTCATGGAGTGAGAACTGCAGAGCTCCCAAGCTGTTTAACAGAGCAGGAATTGTTACTTGCTACCAAACTACACAAAACCAGTTTTGGATATTATTCAGTAGACACTTGCAGGAGCAGTATCAGCCATTTAGTTAATCAGTGTTCTGTCATACACATGCTGAGGAACAGGCTCGTTGGTGCACACGCAGTGAAACAGCTGCTCTCTAAAACATCCTAATCTGATTTAAGAACGTCTTGCTGGGTTATGGAACAGACCAAATCCAAGAATTCCTGCAAGCATTAGTTTTTCTACAGCTAGTTCGGACAAACCAGATGTCAAGTTGTTTGCTGGGGGGAAGAAAGGGAGAAGGCAGTGGCAAGGTCACCTTGGTTTGGGTGTTGTTACCTGTCTTCAAGCAAACGTGGCCCAAGGGATGACTCCATGAAGATGGAATCTTCTAGAGAGCTGACGGCGTGCACCTGCTGCATAACACTGCTCTCCTGGTCTGCTACCAGCATGGCCCCCAGCTCAGCCAGCCAGGCTCTCAACCTTGTCACACACATGCACAGGGCACTTCACTGCAGGGCTCCGCAACAGCAACTGCCTCAAATACGCTCAAATCACAAAGCCCAGAGAATTTAGGATTTTTAGCCACCTAGCCCCTGGTCCTTGTGCAGTTGTTTAAAACTCAGTGCTTGGGGGAGGAACAGAAACAAATGTACTTTTGATGAGCTGAGTAAAATGTATGATTTCCTGTTGCTAAATGCCATTGCTTTAAGGACAAAGCAAACTGCTTAAGAAAGTGAATCTCTCTCCCCACTCCACCTCCACAGCCTCGACTTTCTGATGTCCACAGGACACTACAACATTCCTGTACCACATGCAGGAGCACCTGTGCTAAAAACACAGGAATGACTCCAGTACACCAGCCCCAAATCTGACAAGATCCCATTACTGGGATAAAATACTGGGCATGTATTCTATTATTACATGTGGTGGTCTGGGTTTCTTTTTTAGTAAAAGGCTGTAAAATCCTCATCTTCAGATCTGTAAGTTATAAAGCTTATCTGTGTATGTCAAATAAATCAACATGATTTTAAGGGATTATGTGACAGGTGCTGCTGGATGAGTATTTATATAGCCAACAAGTTTAATTTGGTTAATTCAAATGCCCAGCTATTGGCATAATTTAAAAAAACTTCCATTTAAGTGTGCAAATCAGTGTTTAAATTGCAAATGAATGCTTTTGCATTGCCTCACAAAGCACTATCTCTCACAGGTAGATTTTCAGATTGCTATCTATAATTTGCCTTGTTCTGACTACTGCACACGTCCTTATTTAATGGTATGCAAGAAACTTGCTGAGCATGCTTCATCCTTCCAAAAGCAATTAATACATTCTCAGTCATGACAAAATCCTCTTGTAATGTCTAAAGGGAGAGCAAATTGGCTTTGATCCCTTTTCTAAGCCTAACAACAACAGACTCTTCCATTTAAATAAGGGACTAAATGGAGACAGGGACTTTCTCACAGCCTCCAGGAAATCTACTGACTTCAGTGAGGAATGAACATCTCAGTCCAAAAATCCAAGTTCAAAACTGCCCACGGAAATTCAGAGCACTCTGGATGTCTAACTGCTTCACAGCTTTGAAAAAAATCCCATTTTATTTCTTTCAGCATTTCTTCTGCTGTCATAAAATCCATTTTTATAGTTTTGTTCCCTAACATTGTTTAGCTGCCATTAAAGGAGCAAAACAAATCTGAGATAATAAAAAAAAAAGGATCAATATTTGTTTCCAGCACAAGTTCTTTGACATGAAGGTGGTTACAATGCAGAAAAACCTTTTTCAATACACACTGAAAAATTCTACCTCTTCAAAAATCAGGTTCAAACTTTATTTCAGTCTAGTTGTGCTTAGTTTTTCACCACTGGTATAAACTGCTACTGCCTTGTTAGTAAGAGAGTAACTCTGAATTAGAAAAATTATTGAGTCTAAGGGTAAAACATCTGTTTAGATGTGCACTTGCAGACACACAGAGTAGTAGTCAGAACTCTGTAGCTGAAGCTGTATTTGAAACTATTGCTTATTAGCACTAATAATGAGCTTGCCAGACAGATTGCTGTGTGTACTTAAATCAAACAAGAAGTTCCACAAATATGAGAAAATCTAAAATTTCTGCCTGTGGTGTAAAATTCAGATTTTAATGCACAGTTTTGAAAAAAAAAAAAAAAAAGCCATTTTTATTCGACCTACCCTTAACAGTGAGTCAAGTATGTTTAGTCTTGTTGAATAAGATCTTTGAAATCTGAACAGTCTTTTGCTCAAGAGACTTTACCAACTCACAGTTAGTTTGCCACATGCACTGATTAGGAGGTTAATTAACTGAGCATGGATGCCATGGGCACACACAGGAACTGCTGAGTTAAGGGCCACTACTGACACTGTTCCCTGTGTCAGCAGCAGAAGAATCCCAGGCCCAGGAAGGTTTATCCTTAACTACACAAGTTCGGAACTGTTCCTGAAGTAACTTCCAAAGCATTTCAGAAGCACAGAGGTGAGGCCAGCAGGCTGCTCACACCAACACTAAAAGTCAGTTCGTGCAGCAGGAGCAGCTCTGACAGACAAAGGGTCACAATAAAATATAAGCAACTGAATTCCAAAAGGCACCACGTAACATGCACAGGCTGCTGCAGCTTTCCTCCAGGCACACATTTCCCTAGGATGCAAAGCAGCTCCAGTAGTCAGAATTCCCCCCCATGCATTAGTCATCTAAAATATGAAAGGCTCCAAATGCATCTTATTAGCTACAAAACCTCAAAGAGGATGTCAAATCCAATTCAATAAAGTCTATTCAGAAAGAAATCAGGGGATGCAGCTCTGCAAATTCCTGCGCAGGCTGGGGCACTGAACAGTTTGGAGCAGGAGGAGAACAGGTAAGAAAATACTGTTACACTGTCCTAATTTGGGAGGCACCTCAGATTTCTGCTATTAGATTTAATGGCAATATACACCATTTTGAAAAATAATCTGCATACACTGCACACAGTGCAAAATAAACCCTGGGTTATGCTCTGAGAAGTTTCCCGTTATTACAGGGAAATGAAAGTATTGTCTCAACTTTAATTTCACAGAAGGAAGGTTTTCACAGAAAGCAAAATTTCACTAATAATTCCTGAAACAACCAGGTTTTACATGCAAGTAGAATTTCACTTCTAAAGTTTTAAAAACTTTAGAAGAAAAACATGCTCTGTCTCCTTACTGAACAAAGCAACTCTCATGCAGGAGGATTATTTTATTTTGAAATGATTTTAGCTGACAGAAAAATGCCACTACTGTCAAAGCAAAAGGCAACATGAATGATTGGAAACCAAGGGAAAAAAAAAAAAAGCCAAAAATCCAAGCTTATCATTAAAGAAAGGGTTAGAATGACAAAAGCAGAAAACCTTGCTTTTAAAAAGAGGTAAAACAATGTAGTAAAAAGAGATTAAGTGCCAGCCAGACAAATACAAATGAACACCTAAAGGAAAGAACAAATTAAAGATATGAAAGTACTACAGGATAGTGCCAAGTCTGAGACATGCACGTGGAGTGCTCTGAGTGCAGGGCCTTCCTCCTCCAAGAACCAGCCACGTGTGACCCTGGGCAGTTCAACCCAACAATGCCAGTCCTGCACCATAAACACCTCCAGGCTGAGCTGCCTTCCTGAGCCTCCAGACCCTGGGAGAGCCTCTGTGTGTCCAGAGAGGAGAAACTGAGGGTGGGTGGGAACAGCTTGCTCAGATACACAGAGAAAATGTTCTTTCCTTAACTGTTGAGGTGGGGCTATTGAAATATGATATTATATTTTGCCTTAATAGTGTTCAAGGATTGCTTAGCAACAAATAACACAGGAAGGAGTGCAATGTGAAAAAACTCAGTTTACCTGAAAAGCTTCCACAGCTTAAAGCTAAAAAATAGGAAGGGATCAGAAGAATAAAGTGGTCTTGAGAAACCTCCTTCACCCATCAGTTATCTAACATTTGTCCAACTATCTCACCTAATGTAAGCACTTGTGAAGGCAAAATAAGAGAAGTTACAGAAAGTAACTACATCAGAAAGTCCTTCTTGATCCAAATGCTTTCTCTAATCTAACCACACATCATTAGATTAAAAATCTATCATTTTTAAAACAAGAAGTCCACCTGTACCTTCCTAAATCTACAACTGGGAGTTGTTCCCTCTTTTTTGCAGTTATCTCAGCTCTCCTATAAATGCAGCTGTGCAGCAGTTCATGTGCTGAATGGTGAACAACCTGCAGCAAGGTGTTGGTAAGAGCTGGTGAGGTGAAGTGAGTGAGCTGGAAACCTGCAACAACCCCCAAGTGCCTGACTGAATGATTAGAGACAAAGGGACTCCAGCAAATAATTCTTCCTTCTGTAGGGAGGTGGCTGTGAGGAGCTCTCTTGACCTTGAATTACAGATTTTTTAGGCAGTAGATTCCTGCATTTACTCCACACTGCCTAGTGATGAGGTGTGGAATGACAGCACCCCAAAGCTCCTCATTAAAAGGTTTCAGTACCTCCAGTCCCTGACAGAGGAACCAAGTTCAGTGTCTAATGCAGGACTCAAAAACCCCACAGGCCCATAAAGAGAGAAATAAGCCACAACAGCCAATGGAGCAGCCCATAACCATCCCAAAAAATGGAGGTGTGTTACAGAGGTGATTTCAGCCTCACAATGAAGAGTTGGCATTTCCCAGCCAGTGACTGCCCAATGAAGTTTCAGAGTGACAATATGCAAGGAGATGCTGTTCCAAGGGATTTCTGCCCACGGGATGACTGCTGGGGAAGAGGTGCAGCATCAACAGCCTCACTCATTCAGTCCTCTCCTAAGCTAGGAAGTTTTTCACCCTTCTTGGAATTCTCACTCTGTATTTAACACTTTTATCTTGGATTAAAGTTGTATTTCACAATACTCAATCCTGTTAGGGGGGTGTATCAGCAGCCCTCCTACGTGTGTGTAACTTGAATTTAAAGGAGACAGACACTCTTATTTGGGGCAGCTACATTTGAAACCCATAAAAAGTAATAACATATATGGACCAGCAGCATGTCAGGACATTCTAACCATGGCCTTCAATGCACACATTTACCATCTAAGCTTCCAAGAAGGTCATGGATAATGGAACCACTGCACTGCAACAATTGTTGGGTTTGAACTCCCATTTGCTGGGGTGTGATGGCAAGTGCTGAGTGTTAGTAAATCATGTGTCCAAAACTGCCTGCAGGACACACAGGACAAGCCACAGCACCGTTTTCAATGCTGAAAACCAATCATCTCTCTTTACCCATTGTTTTTCCAAACTGTCTGGAAATGCAAATGTTTAAGCATTTACCACTTCTCACATGTTGCATCCCATTCAGAGAGGATTTGGATGTTAAAAGATCTGGATTCTTTAACACAAAATATTCACTCTTTGTGTAAACCAAGCATAACACACACACACACAGAAGTTCTATGAATTCCCAAATATCAAACTAGCAATTATAAACATGTAATTAAAGTTACAGCATGCTGCTGTAAGTCAAGCTGTGCCTTTATGAAAGCATCTATGTAATTGGTATCTAAAAGGCACTACATCTAATCAATACTAAACAAACCTGTAATGTTTGTTTATTCTCAAGTGAGAATTCTCACATGAGAAACATTACACAAATTTGTAGACACTACTTCATGTCCATTAGCAGTTCCCTAAAGACACAGTCCTAATTCCTCCACAGTATTTTTGCAATCACTAAGAACCTGAATCAATTACCAAATTGGGAATGTTTAAAAAAAATAATCACTGGACTAATCTCAAAAGTACCTTCAAGTTAAAGTTTGACAATTCTATGACCATTGTTAAAGTATCTGCCTCTTCAGTGGATATGGAGTGAAAAACCTGCAGTATATAAAGGTTCCCAATTGTTTCTTAAAAAAAAAAAAAAAAAGAAAACCAAACCCTTTATTTTTTCAAAGCACACCTGGTACCTAGTAAATAAAGTTAAGGACCTGTTAAGAACTGCAGTGAAGAGTTTGTTCTTTACAGATTGCAGCAAGTCTGAGTTGAGGAAGTTCTGACAGATGCAAAATGTACACCTGTTGCAGGCGCACAAACAGCGTAACCGGGCATGGCTGCGGAGACACACAGAAGGACAGCAGGTGAAATCTTGCTCATCGAATCAGCTGCACATTAGGGCTGTGCCACAACCAAGAGAGAGTCAGGAATAAAAGGTACATTTGAATGAGGAAGGAGAGGAGGGAGGGGGGGGAAAAAAATACACTGGGGAAGAAAGGGTACAACTACAGCTGTGCAGAGCTTACGGTCAGAGGTGCCACGCCTCGGGGGTTTTGGGTCACCACCGTGCTCAGAGCTCAGTCAAAGCACAGACATGGTGAGAATGTTGGCTGAATTCATCCCAAGTTTGTAAGGAGGGCATTGAAAGGCTTCTGAGTATGTCTGCACAGCAATAGGTAACACCCCTTTTTCAAAGGAAAGGAAGCCACATTTTCTACCACTTTGCACACTTTACAAGGTGACAGTTGCCTCTATTATTCCCACCCTAACAAACACAACATGCTTGAAAACTAAGGGAGAAGCAGGAATATTGATATGACAGACATTTGGGCAGTGCTACACTTTAGTGGTTTCCCAGTATTCCATCGCTACAAGACAAATACAAGAGAAAAAAAAACCAAACAAACCTTTACAAGTCTAACTCAATAAATCCAGTTTCAAATAATTAAGAAAGCCATTATTTTAGGTGAAAGTGACATTACTTCTATTTAATTTAAAGCAAATGTCAGCTGTCATACTAGACTCCATCTGCTGTAATATTTATGTAGTTCATCACCATATTAAAAGCTCCACCCACCAAAAAAAAGAGATGCAAAGTGAGCTTAGCAACAGTGAGATGTGAAGGAGAATCTGCACTCAAGTACCTTGCTTCTGAAGTCCAAAGGTGTTTATACAGAAATTCTAGTAAAACTATAATATTTATTAGATTAATGAACTGAAGTACATAGCAATAAAACCCCTGAAAAGAACAAATACTTCAAGCAGGGCAGCAGGGGAACTGCTGGGCACTAAGGTGTCGTTAATTGTAATCACCTGTCAAATTGGTCTATTAACAAGGATTACAGTACAACTGAACCATGAATATCTCAAATATACCAAGACAGGAAAATGATATACTGAGTTTTGTATGCACAATAAAGACCAAAAAGAACCCTACATTGGAATTTGCAACATAAGCTGGATGAACCAGTGTATTCCTCAAAAAACACCTTGGCAACAATAGCTGGGAGTGATTTGTGCACTGGACCCGTGCCAGCTTTCTCAACTTGAGGTAATTTGAAGATTCTACTCAAGTCACATTGTTGCTAAACCTGGGTGAGGCAGTTCCCTGCTGTGGCTCACGATGACATGCAGTGGTTCTGAGCGTGGCCCATGCACAGGGACAGCAGCACAGCCCCGGTACTTACGGATACATCGCCATCGTTGTCAGCTTCACAAAGATGTCCTTATTGGGCACATCAGCAGTGTTACAGGTAAAGGCTTGAGGTGGAGGCATTTTGTGTTTTTTGCAGAATTCAGCAGGAGAAATACTATATTCCTGTCTAACTTCATGCAAGTCGGACTTGGCAGCTACCACTAAACATGGTATTCTGCTGTCCATGAAGTGCTGCTGCAAATGGAAAGGAAAACCAGTGAGAGACACAGTGTGAGACACACTCAATCTGGAACAGGCTGTGCTGAACTGGCTGCAACAGTATTAAGATATATTAATTTTACTGAAATGAAGCATTTCTAGAAGCAGAACAGTTTATGCAGACAAGCAGATTTAGCTTTGTATGAATAACTGAACTGCACCATTAATGCATCAACCAGCACTTGTAAATAAAGTGTCTTTTAAGCACTAGAACCAGTGTTTAGGACCAGTAATTGACACTGAATATTTAGTCAGTGACAAAAACATAAATGTAAACTCTACAAACCTTAAAAATCCTGGCACAGTACTCAAAGGATTTGGGGTTACTGACATCATACACCAGGCAGACAGCGTCGCAGACGGTCTCAGCATCAGTTAAAAAGTCTGAGTCACTGACATCGTGTAGCTGGAACAAAAGATGGTTGCAGAGGGAGAAAAGCTTGTCATTATGCAGCTACAGGAATTTTGTAACTTTTCTTCTCTCACAGTTTTTTGGCTCACTTTTATGTATCCTTAGAACTAATGGGCTGACAACAGGAAGAACCAATGAAAAAGAAAAGTAAGAATTTGCCATGCAGGCAGCACATGTGAGCTGTTAACACCACATCTGTAGGCAATCCCAGCCTCAACACAAAATCTTAGACACCCATAGAAAAGTGCATTTATCCTCCAGAGGAAAGCCACAGAGCAGAGGATTAGATCTTGGAAAACAAGGAGAGATCATATTATCATAAAGGAAATCTAGAGTGGAACGAGCTTTAAAGAGCTTATTTCTCCCACTGAATATTAACATTAGCCATCCTAATGACAGCACAAGAACAAGGCAACCTTACCAGCAAGTATTTTTCCTGTCCATATACATAGACTGTATTAATGGCATAGTAAGACTTGTGTTCTGCACGGATTTGCCTCTGTCTCTGAAAAGGCAGAATTTAGTGTTAGACCACAGCAACTTTTCCCTTTAAGTTAGATTTGAACAGCTGTTTTACTCCATTTATTAATGAATGAAAATTACAGTATCTTTGGTTTATTTTGCATAGCAATAACCCATGATGTACAAGTCATTATTATATGAAACAGCCTCTGCCAAAAAAGAAACAAAACCGAAGAAAACCCAAACAACCCCTTCCATAGTAATTCTTTATTCCCTCAAAGAACTCTCCAAACTCAGGAATAACCAATAAAGCTTCAAGATCAATTAATTGCTGTCTAGTCTTAACTCAAGAGCATATATAGGTGAGTATAAACAACAGGGTTCTTACCATTAGATTTCTTCCAAGAAGAGCCTGGAGAACTCCACTTTTCCCACAGCCCTTCATCCCAACAACGTTGCAGCGGAAGACGTTTCGTTGAGTCTGTTTTTTCTGCAGGTCTATCTTCTTATCTCTTGTCACTTTTGAAAAAACACAAACGTTTTTCACAAGATGTACATGCATGTGTATGTAAAAACATGAAACAATAAAATGCACACAAAACAATCCCTCAAAAATATCAAATCAAGGGTTTCACTTGAGCGGAAAGAGAAGGAGAATAAGTGAAACCAGATGAACCATTGAACAATTTACTCTTTAGCATATTTCTAAATTTAAATGTCTAAGGTGTATCAAATTTTTGTTACCTGTAATTGCTGATGCTTGAGATTCTTGTTCTGCAAGTATGGAGTACCCTAAATAACCCAGGTACTCCAGGCAACGCTGCACATCCAGGTACGTGGTGAGTCTGGCAGAGGGGACAGAAAGAACCTTCAACTCTCAGCATCTGTGGCTCCAATCCTTTCCTGAAACTGAATTTCCCTCCTATCTCCAGACTGACATGACACATTCCTGGCACTATGCAGAACTGAAGGACAAAAGTCTCTGAAGGTAAATGGTGACAACTTTACCAGCATTACTGCTCACCAAACACCACGAGGACAGTACTGGCTGAGGCCTATCAACGTTTCCCCAAACAATGCTTTCCTCATTTTCCCTATTTTTGGAAAAACCCTCATTATTGAACACCATTATTCAAACCACCTCTAAGGAGCAAACAACAGAAATAACATTTCAACAAGTGTCAGGGAGATTGCCACATTTTGGAGACACTTCTTCATAACTGACACTAAATACTGGCCAAATCCTGAACAGGTTGTCACAATTATTTGAAGATCAGGCTGGATAGCTACAAAAACATGACTGTTTGTCAAAACTATTAAACTTGCACTCTTTCTACTATTTTTTTTAAGAGGAATCTACAAACTAGAATAATAATATCTAAATTTCTCAAGCACAGAATGTCGTGTGTCACACTCACGTCCACTGAGAGAGAAACCCTTGGTATGTGATCCATCCCCTCTCATTGGTACAAACTGTGTTGTTCACATCAGGGCCCCAGGGCATGTAAGGGAAGACTTTGAACAAATCTTTCAGTTCATCAGGAGACAAAGCACAGTCTCTGTCCTGAAACACACAACATCAGACATAATTCATTTAATTCATTAAACTGTATTCTTGCCTTACACTTGCAAGAGTCAAGAAACTGGTTGTGAAAAAATGAGCTGCTTTCTTTTTAATCATTGTTCTCCCTTGTTTTTAAATAAAACTAAGCATCAGCTAGTTAAAAACAACTTGGTAGTACAGCTATAAACTGCCAACTGACTCTCCTTGCAGACAATCATAAGCAGCAGGCTGGTTCTGACTGCACAGCTCAAGCCAAAGCCAGTTTCTGACTAAAATGACATAATGATAAAAGCGTATTTTTGATAGCAAAACTGCTGGTAAAGTAGAGCTCTTAAAGCACAAGGGCACACACAGAGAGACTCAAAAGCTTACCAGATCATGTTTATCAAAAATACTTTGAAGGAACAGGTATGCATGATGATTTAGTTCTGTTGTGCAGTCTGGCGGAATTTTTAGGCTGTTATTGAAAACAGAAACAAATACAAGAAGTGTTAATTGTGCTTATGAAATATAGAATATTAAAACTCAAAATTCACACTTTTTGAATTTTAACATTTGGCATCTGACCTTTGCATTTAACTTTAATAATTAGTCTTAAGAGATCAAAGCACAATGATGAGTGAAGGCCTTTATATTACATGATCTATAGATGTATAGTAATCACATTTTGGCTTGTTTTGCTTGTTGTTGTATTTTGGGGTTTGTGTTTTTCTAAAGGAAAATTATGCAGTTACATTTTTGAACAGAAGCCACAGAATTCATCAATCTCAACTTTTTAATTTGGGGATTCTCAAACAATCTACCAAAATCCCAGCAAGTCTCTTACAATTTATAGGCACATACAATAAGCAACTGCTCAGATTTATGTTCCAGTTTTCTACTAAGAATTTCTTCTGCCACCTTTCTTATGAAGAGACAGAGCAGTTCATGATGTGGCACCAGAGACAGGAGTCCTTCCTTTGTAATGGTCAGTCACGTGGAGATTGTGGCTGGTGGGTCATAAACTAGGGGAGATACTCGACATAACAATGTGTTAAATAAACCCACTACAACAACCCTTTCCAATCCAGCTTAGACTAAATGCAAGCAAGTAAAAAAGAGCTGAAATAAATGATACCTACGGAGGAAACAAGTATTCTGGGGTCAGCTCTAAGTCATCGTCGTATCCAAAGCGACGCAGGACAGTCCAAGTCGTTTCGTGCCTTCCTCGCTGGATGAAAAGGGTGTGTAGAAAAAGAAAACCTACAAATCAAATGAGGAAATCTTAAGGCCCTGAAGTGCTTTACCTGCTAAAGATATTTTTAACAGAAACAGTATCAGGCTTGAAAACAAGAAGAGCTTGAAATGCATACTGAGATCTTAAACCCCCTGGGTGACGTTCCAGCATCACCCACACACACTGAGGGGTCAGGAATGATATCTGTAGAAGTGTTCTCCAAGGAACTGTTTCCTTAAAACAATCCACTTGCCTTTCTGCTGTTGTTTGCTTTTTTCAGTACCAGCATTACAGAAACACTCAGCTGTATGGAAATAAACCCAGTTTATTTTCACCAGTTTATTTTCACCAGTTCAGAACTGGGATTCCACAGTTCAGGAAGCTCAGCTCTTGCAGACTGAAAGAGTCCAGACAGAGGCCATGTTCCAAAAGACCAGCTTTTTTGTGTAAGGATGATTATCAAATGTATAAAGACACATTTTTTTAAGAATTAACTAAGACCTACCTTTTAATGTCAATCCATTATCTGCAACTCCATCACTTAGGTTTTTCCTGACTACATTCTTTACATCTTCCAAAGCTTGAGGTGCCAGTGGTGTATTAAAACAAATTCTCTAACAAAAAACCAAAAAAGGGCACATTAGAACCATTAGCTACTGAGGTGACAAACAGCATGGCCTGTCTGAAATACAGCCTTAAACCTTCTGATAAGCCAGTTAAGGACAATCCCCTTTCTTAGTAGAAATAAAATACAAATTGTATTTTATTTTTAAGTACAAGCATTGGGCCTTGTACATTTAATAGATTCTTCTATTTTGCTCTTGAACTAAAACTTGAACAGTGGTTAGAAATAAAAATAATACCATTTCTGTTTTTACAAATCCGCTCTTCTGTGCTGCACTTGAGATTTAATATTTAGGCCTGGTTCCCTTAGAGGTCACCTTACTGCTATTTCTTCCTGAAAAATCACTTGTTTTTCTGGAATGATACAGTTAAACTATAAAGTATGATGAAAAAACAAGCACAAGAGGTACCTGGAAGAAGTTGAGCTCTGCATCGTTGAGAGTGCCATCGTTATCCTGATCAGAAATTCGAAAAATGCGAGTGAGGGCTTTGATACAGGCAGGCTTCATCTAAGGAATAAAAGAAAGTTCAGTATCTTTCCAGGCCTGAATGTAAAAAGATCACACTGAATGACAGCAGGCAGCTCAATCACATGGAAACACACACTGCTCTTAATTTAGTTTTAGAATGGAGACATTCATACACACGTACACAAAAATTAGGAGGATATAAAACCCAGATACAGCAAATTTAATATCCATAAATTTAAAGCAATTACTCCACATTAAATGTCTTTCTATTCAATTATTAGAAGAGTCTCAAGCTCTTCACAAGATGAAGGTGGCACTACTTAGTCATTAAAAAAAAATTAAAAATCAGTTCTCTAAATTCAATCTCATTGCTACAGAAAGCTTTAAGAAACAACTACATGAATTTTTTTCCCCCACAACATTTTTTGGTGGGGGAAAAAAAAAAAAGGCCTTGAAATCCCAGTGCTTTGCAAAACTAAATAAGTCTAGAACTACAGTGAACTCTTTCTAAACAAGCAGACTACCTCTATTCACCACCTCAGCAATGGCTTCAGAAGGCTTCAAACATCAAATCCTGATAATTTTCACAGGGCTCATTCATCTACCAGGCAAAGCATTGAGCATATGGACTATCTCTAGGACAAAGGAACTGCTAGGATACCTTCCAGTGAAGGAAAACAGACACTGGCAATTCTCTCCCAACAACTACTGTGATGATGGACTCTTCTCTTCACAGAGGTCACACAGATTGCACAGAGATTGGGTTTGGGAAACCAAAAAGATTTCAGCACAATAATCTTATCACAACATTACTAACTCCTAAAGGTGATTCTGATGGAAGAAATCAAAAGAGGGTTATTCTCTGGTTCTCTGCTTAACAAAGTATTTAGGGTTGAAGTAACTGCCCAACACTACACGGGGGATACATTTAGAGATTCTATTTCTATTTGCCCCAGGAATTGTTTCTTTAAAATAATATAATACTCTCAGCCAACCACCTTGATAGCTCAAAACCAGCCACATCATTTGTTTCTTATCTCTTTTACCAAAGTTTCACAAGATTCTCAGAGAAAAATTTTCCCTTAAGTCAGGCCAAGTGTGGAGTATTTCCCTGAAATCAGGGAAGTTTCTGTGAAATGTATACCTACTGAAGGCATGATTTGGGTTACATTACATCTGGCTTAAAGCCATTAGCAAAGCTTCTCCTTTTACTCAGAAGTTCACACGGGTAACAAAAACCTGCTTTGAACCAAGAGGAAAGACAGGTCAGATTAACACAAAACCATCTCCAGGATTCTGGGATATAATGCCTGATGTTTGGGGGTTGGGGGGTGGTAACAGCACACCAAGAAATGCAAAATCCTCTGAAAAGAAAGAGCAGGAAAGTGATTAACTCCCCCCATTAACTGCTCTGAGAATGTCTGTATAAATACCTCTTTCTCCTCTGGGCAGTACAGAGGACCTGTAGGATGCAGAACAGCTTTCTGTGCATAATAAAATAGCTCAGATATATTCTTCAAGTTTTTGGCTGAACACTGGAAGAGAAATCCTCACATTGGTTAGTTCAGTTTCTTGACTATTGGGCGATTTCTTCTGAAATTTAAGTAAGCATCGATTTTTTAAAGACTGAGCCCCCTCTTGTGGGTACAGGGTTGGCTTAGAAAACAGACATCCAGCCCCTGTACCTGTTCAGGAATTAATAAGTGAGGTTTTACTACAATTTGCTGTCATACAATCAATTTTTAATACTTTGCAGGCATCTGTCTGGCTTAATATTAAATTTAAAACCCTCGTCAAAGGCAAGGATGTGATCAGGCTCTAAATATTTGACAGTAGCATTTGATTATACAATAGTGTAATCTTCCCTAAAGAAAAATAACATATAAAATCACTGTTATAATGACTTCTATTTGAAATATTTTATTTGGAAAAAAAAAAAATCCCTTTTTCTGTTACAAAGTTGCCCCACATGCTTGGCAAGAATGCATTTTTTGTTACTTGTTCTAACTTGAGAAAGTCTTGCATACCTCTACACAGGTTTCTATCTCTGTATATTGATTCATTATGGGAAGGATAGTTTCCATACTGCTATACTCCACTAGATCAGACTTGTTTCCAACTAATATAAGAGGCAACCTAAAACCAAAAAAATATGAAGAGCTTTAAAGACAAGTGTATAAAAAGATCTATCTTGATTTAGCATTCTATCTCCCACCAGAAGCCATTATATTATTTCCATGATGTCATTAAAGAGCACTGGAGGCAACAGGCAAAACTAAATGACAGCAGTTCTAAGGAAAGTGGCTTGATATATACTGAGAATTGTACTTGTTGTTGGTAGGAACCCCACAGAGTGAAATACAACTAATCACATTGTTATTACAGGAACCAGCACCAGCAGAAAAGCTGTGTAGCCAAAACTAGTTATACCACACCAAATACAAACACAGCTGGTAAAAGCTGCCCACGAAATTCAAAACAAATAACATTGCTGCCCATGTAACGGACCTACATACTTTAAATCTCTTGCTGCTTGGACTTCTTATATAAACTTTAAGTTTAGAATGTGATTTTCTTAAACAATTAACACTGTGCATTGCCACCCATCGATGTGCAGCCTAATTGACACTTCTCATCTTTACTTAAGCACCTGCTATCTTTGTCTGTCCTTTCATTGATGAGGGGGATCCAGCGACTTGTTACCTACAGTGGGATCAAAAACAAACAGGAAAAGTACATTTTCAAACTGAATATGAATGAACTCTGCACAAGTTCCACTACAACTGCTACTGCTTCTTTCCCAAGAAGGCACACATTTTTAAATACAAAGGAGGAAACAAATAAAAATTGGAGTTAATTAATGAGCAACTTTCTCAGGTGAGTGGAATGACTCAAAACTCAGATGCTGAAATGGACCAGAAGCAATAACACATCTGTACCTTCTCTTTACAACTTGATCCCAAACTCCATCCCAGGTATTTTAAATGTCTACTACAGATCTCAGCTTGGCATCAATTAACAGTGCACAAATTACATCTAAGGCAATAATGGGATAAAATGTGCTACTGTACCTTATCAATAGAATTCTTGTTGTTAACAGCATATACTATACAAATCACATTTGCCTAAAATGAAAAAAAAAAAAAAAAAAAAAGGAAAGGTATGGAATTCCACTGCTCAGAGTTCCTGGAGCAACAGACACAACAAAGATCCACACATAACATCAGAGTAAGAACAGTCCACCATCAGTCAAACCCACTGTCCCTGACGTGTTTAAGTTCTTTGTAGCCCGAACAACAACTTAAACCAAATCATTTCTAGGTTGAGAAGTGCCAAAAGCCTGTCCTGCAGTGTGACATTCCCAGCTCGTGCCTGCAGAGACCCATCCTACCAGGAAACCTAAACTGAAGAGCCACAGTGTGCAGCCCCCACTGAGGCACCCAACTGAGTGCCAGAAATGGAACACAGCACCACGACAGACTGTGCAGAACATGTGCAAAGGTGCTTAGAGAGAACTGCAAACAGGAAACAGAAGGAATGATCAAATTACCAAGACTCCTGTGCTATTCATAAATGCAACAGTACAGCAAGACAGCAAGAAGCAAAATGGATCTTTCCAGGGTAAAATTATTTCTTTACAAAACTGGCCTGCTGATCAAAAGATATTTATGTTCTGTCATTTCCCCAACACGGTGCCTGTACCTACTTTTCTTAAATAAAGGAAGCTTTGCTACAGCACAGGGCACAAAACAAAACACTTACCTGTGATATTTCGTGGTAAAGCTGCTCATCACTTTGCTCTGCTTCTGCATCCAAGAGAACAGGTCACTCATTAATACCAACATCTTTGCAAACAAAATAAAAAAACTTCTGAAACTGAACCAGGACATTTCATAAGCTCATAAGGCAGCCTTGTTAAAGTCTTGCTATTTAAACTTCTTTTTATAAAATACTCTAATGAGTGCTTCTGCCAAAAAGATAATGAAAGTGGTCCATTAACTTGCAAGACAGAAACAGTCTGCTGCACATAGGTTTTTTAGCTGCTATTTTGAATTACATTTGTATACAGGTTCTCTCTGGAACAAGTCACAGTTTGCATTCTCCTACATTTATCAACAGCCCCTTCTTCTATGGCACATTCAATTTTATTACAGTGGTGATGATTTTTTTTAGTGATACCAAGTTTTTGTGTACTGAATCTATGGAAAACTTCATCCAATAGAAAGAAAAACTCATTCCACATAAATTTAAGCTCAAGTCCAACAAGAAAAATGTGCATTATTTCTTTTTCCAAGTAGGTCAGCACATCAAAGATGTTTCCTCAGCTGTGGGGGGGGGGAGAAGATGGGAAGGTCCCTGTTAACACTTCCCCAGGAAATGGCAGAAGAGTTTTTCCAGCTGTGCAGCAGCTGCATGGATTTATGATAACACGTGAACCTTGACAGTGAACCTATTGATCTATTCCCTAAAGATTAAAATATGTGAAAAAAATACAAAATAGGAAGCAATGGGGTGCCCAAACTTAGTCTCTACTATACTCTGGGCTTCTCCTCCCTGTAGCTCTGTTCCCATCCCTGCCTGAGTGTTCCAGGGGCTGTGGAGTCAAACAATTCCCACCAAATCAGTGCTGGTGCTGTGCAGTCCCTACCTGAGTAATCCACTATGTGGGTTGGCACTCGTTCAGGGGTGACATCAGCTGGAATGGTGATTTCCTCAGCTCGTGGGGGAACCTTGGGTTGTAAAGAAACAGCAAGAAAGAGCCAGATAACCCAGATGGTGAAAAAAAGTCATAGACTACAATATACCTGCCAACTAGTCAGCTTTCAATAAACCAGCTTCAGGAGTTATTCAAGTTTAGTTGTTCAAGGACTTTTGTTTTTTATTTGTTTGTTTTGGGTTCTTTTAATGTACTGAAAGTCACTGTCACCTTCTCATTCTTTATTAGTCAACTTCCTAAGGAATTCCCTGCAAAAAGGTAGTGCTGTTCAGGCATACATAAAGTGAATGACTCAAATTCACTCTACCCAACACCTAAACAAACATGACAGACAAAATATGAGTCTCAATTTTAACACAAGCATAACCTGACAACTTCCTTGCTTCTCACAGTGTTAAACATTAAGTTCAGAAAACTCTGCAAAGCAGAATTATTATGATACTAATAAAAAGCATGTTCTGCCAAATGCTGTAAACCAGCTCTGATTGCCATTTTTTTCCCAGAGAACACTAATCCATATCTAGGAACAATCAACTTAAATCTAACTTTAATGAAAATATCCTGCACAACTATGTATTGGCTTTCACCTGTTGACACTGAACTTTCATGATACTTATCTTTTAGTGTACAAGGTAAAAAAGAAAAGCCAATCACCACAAGAATGGCTCTTCATAAAGCTTCAGGTTCTGCTCACATTGCCCTCAAGAATGATTACTGATAGCACCCTGTATATATTTATATTATATATAATATACTGTATACTGAACACTTGTTTCCAAGCCTGAAGTGCCCTGTCACACCCCACCCCATATATGGTCTGCAGGAACTGTGCAGGTCTCTTCCAGTAGTTTTATAAAAGTTATTTCTGTAATTTCAGGCAGATTTTGTGCTATATATTAATGATGTTTTATTTCTCCATGTGAATTTAGATAAATATTCCAGGTTATACTGCAGGAAGGAGCTGAGAAGTGAACAGAGGACAATAATTCATTAAATACACCAACAAATGACCTGCCAAAGGAAGGGGCCCCTGAGCAGTTTAAGAACAGGAACTGGACCTCTTTTTTACCTGCAAGGCTGGGAACTAAATTCAATTATGTTAACAAAATTCAGTTATGTTAACAATCTAATTTCCACTCCTGCACTGTGGTAACCTCCTGATTTGCATTAAACAGCACAGAGCAGATTCAAAGAGCACCACATGATGTCTATTTTAAGACCCGTGATCAGAAGAAATAAACATTCATGTTTATATGTAAAAAGCTTAACTATTTGCAGCAGCTGCTGTTCTTTTTGTGGCATATAGAGAACTATGTGATGCTTTTTTAAAGGAATAATATGTAGTATTTCCTATACCTCTGTTTTGGAAGAAAGCTGGAAGAGTTGTTGGCATTTTTTACTTCAAGAGAGTCAGTAACACATTCTTCAAAGGCAGAAGTAAAGGTAATGTCTTGCTTAGTTACAAAACAATGGCTAAAGATAAGTTATACAATGTGACTTTTTAATTCCTCATTCTCAATAACTTTTCAACCTACTTGCCCTTTAAATACAACACCCCCCAAAAACCTGAAGGTCTTGCCTCTTTCAGCACCTTCCCATTTATGAGTCTCTCATGTTGAAATGTGCTGCCAGTTATGACACTTTCAGCTGCTGAAAAAACCTAACATTCATCACATATATAATTCACATATTGAATTAACAATACAAAAACCAAGAAAAGAACTTAGACAAAATTTAAATTTCTAATCTATATTTAAACTACACCTTCTACATTAAAACCTATATCACTCTTTCTGAAGTCCCCATTGCAGTTGTAAACTTTATTTTTTATTAAGCCTTACTTTAAAGCAGAACATAATAACTTACTCTTTGAAAAAAAAAATTATACGACAGGATAGAAATAAAAGTTAGGAAACAAATAAGAATGCTCTACCTCTTCTGGAAATTCTTCACTGACAAGAGACATAATTAGAGATGTCTTCCCCACTCTGGCTGCAAAAGCATTAAACACACAGATTAGATAATTTGTTTTGTTACACTCAGTAGTTGTATCTCATCTTGAAATAGGAAGATTTTAAAAACATTTTCCAATTGCCCACATTAAAAGCTTTTTCTCTGTTGTTTCATCATACTAAACGTGGATGACAGCAATGCTCTCATAATTCTTTCATTGTAAAACCTTGGGATCCATCTCACACTTCTGCATTTCACCAGAAGGGAACCAAATCCTGCTTTTACACAAAAGAATTACCAGGTTTTAACCTGAACACAGAAGATGTAACCAAACAAACAAATAATCAAAACAAACTAGTAATGCTTCAGTGCAACTTCAGAAATAGAAACTAAGGTGGCACACAGAAAACAATTTAAAAATTATTTATTTTTACAGCATTCTTGATGTGATGACTGTGCTCCAGTCCTAAACTACCAAGGATGAGAACTGGACAAGAAGACACAGCTCTACTGGCAATGGGCAAAGTCTCCAATAGTTTGACTACTTGGAAGTGCAAGAGCACAATCTCCTTGACACAAATGAGCTGGCCCCACAAAAAAAGGCACCAAAACCACCAACCCTTCTAAAGTCACAGCTTTCTTAATCCCTGATGACCATCTCTGCTGCAAAATCCAGCTCCATTCAATCAAATAAATGACTTTGTTTACCTGCAAGGTTCAGGCTTCTGATATCACAGCTGAGCTGCTTGGGTTTGAGAAGCTTTAACGTGACCATTTAAAATGAAGAGTTGGTAACTTTTCTCAGGGTTCCCCCCTCTGAAAAACCTTCCAGCTGTGGATTCCCTATTCCTTTGGAAGCCTTGAAAGACTATTACTGCTTTATTTGGTTTTGAGGTGTCTTAAAAAATAATATGTTCAGATCGAAATGTTATCTGGGGTTGGATATTTCCAACAGCTCTGAATTCAAGGAAAAACCTGTTTAATCCTGGATGTAAGAGCATCTCTGCAGCACCTCAATGTTACCAGCCCAGGCACTGCTCAGTACCAGTCACAGCCTGTGTCACTGCTCCCACCAAAACCAGCAGAAATGCCACCAAGGCACAGAAGTTGTTTAGCTGCTGTCACTGCATTTACACTTCTCTGAGTAATTGTATAAAATTCCGAATATTAAAGAAGAGATGGAATTGTACAACTGGTTGATTTTGTGCAGGAAATGGCATCACTGAACTGATGATCTAATCAGACTCCACTCAACTTATCTAAATCTATTTCTGGTATAGTAACAAAGCACCTTCTGACCTCCAGAAATAAAACCTTGTCTTCACCATGGTAAGTTAAAGAGTAGTTGTTACAAAATTATGAAAAGCAAAGTTAAGTTACTCTGGAGAGTAGGATTCCTGCTTTCCTTAGGGAGAACTGCCATAAACTTTTCCCTAGTGGCACTACCCAAAGAGCAGCAAGTTGCAGGTTTCCCTCCAGCAATGTGGTGGTGTTTGCATCAAAGATACTCCTGTGAGCTAAAATTCTAACTTACACTGCCAGGTGTCCTCCTGCATCACCTGCATCTCTAAATTTCGTCCTGATAGAATCAGAAGAGCTTTGGAAGCTCTCCTGTTCCCATAGGAGAAAAGGTAAGTAAAGTTATCAGAAAATTAGTGAAAATAGTGCTGTGCATTTTGCACCTGACCAAGACAGTTCTAACCTAAAACACATTGGCTTTGCAGATATAGAAACTCACTCCACAGGACTGAAAAGAGAAGATTACATATTGCTGGTTAGTAAATGCTCAGTGTTTATAAGCTCCTGATACACTTCCCAGTTTCCCAGAGTTTTATGAAAATCCATAGGTTCAAGTGCAGAGATTTGGTTTATTTTCTTTGAATCTAGGTCAGCCCTCTGCCCTTCCCAGTCTGTTTACAGTCTGAGAAATAACAGCCCAAACAGCACCAGCTGACTGGGATGAAGGAAACACAGCACCTCGGGGGTAATTAAATCATCTTTTTCCTCATATATAAGTTTTTTAGATCATGCTGCATAAAATAACACGCTGAACATACTCTGAAAATTACTGACTATTAAAAATTGATGTTTGCACCCTGGATACAAGGACTAAAACAACTGTAAACTTAAACTGTAGAAGACAAGGCATGAAAAAGGCTGTTTTGGAACAGGCTTACAATAACAGTTCTTCACACGGTTCAGATCCTGAACCTGATCATCTGCTGTTACCACCTAACAAGTTTTAGATGGTCTGGACTAACCTGTGTTTTCAGACTAACAAATACACAAAAGACAAGGATACAAAGCAGCACTGACACTATAACTGACAAGTTCTACTGATTTGGGAAACAAATCTTCTCCCTTCTGTTTGCTACAAGCCCAACAAAAACACAATACAGAGATGCTCACAATCTTTGATGTGTACCATGTACTGTAAGTTGCTATATTTAAATTTACATTTTAAATTCCCACTTGGACACGTTGCTGCCAAAACAAAGCACCTGTTACACCTGTGCTGAAACCACCGCACTGAACCAGTTCAGCACCCAGGTAAATGAGGTAAATTAAGCATTCTAAATAGGAATTAAACTGTGTATTCAAACGCACAAATACATTCCTAAACAGAGTCATGCAAAACTAACCACATATAGTCTCGGTGAGTGAGCTCTTTCTGCCCACTGACAGCTCCCTGAAGATTCCTCTCTGGAGAAGCCACCAAGAATCTTTCCAGGCAGCACCAACAGAGCCACCCTGCTCTATAAATATATATATATATATATATATATATATGGAGCATTCAATCCTCAGG
>VYXB01000610.1:65681-80209 GCA_013397135.1 Pachyramphus minor
GCCGGAGCCCCGCCCCCCGCCCGCCCCTCAGGGCCGGCGCTGCCCTGCCCTGCCCCGCAGCGCCCGGGCCGGGCTGAGCCCCGCGGCACCGATGTGACAGCCCTGCCGGCAGCCCCCGCCCAGGCCCTGCCGCACTCACGTTCTCCCACCAGCAGGATCCGCACGTCTTTCTTCATGTCGGCCTCGTCGCCCGGCCCGGGCCGCTCACCTCGGGCGGGGCAGCGGCGCCGCTGGGCCTCGGCTGCCCGGGCTCCCCTCACGGAGCTACGGCGGCTCGCGAGGGACGCGCCGCGGCGGCTGCGCGGCGGCNTGTGGGGGTTCTGTGTGACAGCTCCTCCCGGGGCTGCGTTCCCCGGCTCGGTCTGTGGGGGTTCTGTGTGACAGCTCCTCCCGGGGCTGCGTTCCCCGGCTCGGTCTGTGGGGGTTCTGTGTGACAGCTCCTCCCGGGGCTGCGTTCCCTGGCTCGGTCTGTGGGGGTTCTGTGTGACAGCTCCTCCCGGGGCTGCGCTCCCTGGCTCGGTCTGTGGGGGATCCCTGTGCTGGTTCCTCCCGGGGCAGCGCTGCCGCGGCTCGGTCTGTGCCCTCAGGGAGGTGCATGGTCCGTGTGCTGGTTCCCCCCAGTCTGTGCCCTCAGGGAGGGGAAGATTCCGCGTGTTGGTGCAGAAATCTGCTGTGAGGGGGAAGAAACTCCAATCACTTCTCCCTGTCACTCCGCGGTCGGATTTGCTGTTGTCTTTGTGAACTTAGAGGTCCACAAGGTGACAAGTGCCTGGTAAAATGCTCTTGGTGCACACGATGTGCTCCCACCCAAGCTGTGTGTTGTTATGTGTGTTATTACACGTGTTGTTGGGATCCAAACCGTAACAAATTGCTGCCCCCGGGCAGTGCAGCACAAGTTGTATGTGGGAAATTAGAGATGCCCAGTGAGTTCACGCTGTCACTGTTGCTTTTCCAGCTGGACCAGGAGAGGGCATTTCAACCCTAAAGAGGCAGCAGCATCAGCTACACTGGGAGAGCTGCCCCAGCCTTGGAAAAGCTGATACACATGCCTCTGGGATCTTACCAAGATGCATTTTGCCCAAAATGCTCTCAGAGTGTTCAGTGACAGCACAGAGTAACCCTCAAGATGATGAGCAGTTCTGTCAATGACTTTAAAAGCCATGGATTTATTATCTGGTATAAACACATCTGAGCGTCTGCTTCCACAACCATTGCCGTGGTCACACCGCCACCAGGACTGAAAAAAGCCCTTTGGTGTGGGCAGGACTAAAATATAGTGCCAGTGAGATGATCTTCTGGGACACCTCCCTGAAGTGTCAGGTCCTCAAATACAAAGCCTGTTTCCTGTAGTTTAGCATCTAAAGAGAAAGATTTTCATGCCTGAGATTAGTAACATTCTTGCCCTCTGAGCATTCCTTACTCACTCAGATCTTTCTAAACAAAGCTCACTTGACAGCAAGTAATGGCATTATCTGTTCTGTATTTTTTTAGATCAAGGTAGGAAAAATGAGGTCCATGAGCAAGGCTTATCCCCAGCCTTAGAGCTTTCTTGGTGCATTCCTTCCTAGGAATATCCTGGGACTACTTAAAGATGCTTAAGAAATCCACCCGATCCCCACAGGGATGGTTCCTGCCTTCAGCAGACACTGGAATTGCTTTACTGAAGTATGGCTAGACCAGAGCACAGCATGGAGAGAAGCAGAGCAGGCAAAAGCCACTTGCTGATTCCCAGGAAATGCATTCCTTGGTAAATTCCTGTGCTAAACACTGAAGCTTGGATACAAACTCTGCAGTCATTGGCAAAATGGTCACATTTCTAAACTTTATTTCCTGTTGGGGTGACTTAGAGTCAAAGATCCATTTTTTTCCAGGCTGTACAGCCAGAAGGCAGGATAGAGAGGATGGGAGGTGCTGAGTTCAAAGGTGTGCAAGAGCATTTCTCTGTCAGTGACGGAGTAAAATGACACCGTCTGCTTTTGTAGCTCCAGGAAAACCCCGACCTTGAGCGGTTTATCCTTGTGTAACAATGTTTCTTGATTCTTGTGCCAGGCTGACAGCTGCTTTTTAGAACCCAGCCACTCCACACACCAGGAATGCTCTGTTCTTCCCAATTTGTCCCTCTTCCCGATCATTTCATGAGCGACTCCAACAGCCCATCCATCACTGTCCTTGGTAACCACCTCCCAGTAGTGGCACCCAGTGGAGAAGCTCTGGGAACACATCACTTGGCTGATGCAGAACCTCTTGGGAGATGGTTCATACCAGGTGGGGTGGCTGGAAACCACCACTCTCCTGTTCTGGGCTGTGAGGGCCAAGCGCTCGTGTGCTCTTGTGTGGTCAAAGGTCACGTCCTCTGCCCCTGGAAGGGAGAAAGGAAAACATTCTCACCCGCAGGCAACAAGAACAGGTCACCTCGTGGAACAGAAAGGAAACCCAGTGATCACACAATAAACCTGGATCAAAGCTCAATCCTGCAGGTCAGCAAGAATCCTCCACCCAGTGCTCACAGATGTATCCTGGGCTCACTGAAACATTTAACAGGCACAACTGTGGAAATATCCACGGCAGACTCAGGCACTCCAGTGGGAAGGTGAAGGTACCTTGCACCTAGAGGATGGATCCTCTTCCTAACCAGAATCCTTTTAAAAAAATTACCTTTTTATCAATAACAAATGGGATGTTTACCTTAATACAACTTACAGTCATCTGTTCACTGGGACATGCTCCTGCATATTTTATCAGCAAAAACATTTGTTTTTCTGTTTTAAGCTACAGCTGTAGTACTGTGTGTCAGCTGTAAAAATATTTCTGTCAAAATGGTGCAGAATTCAGATAATAACTGGAGTCATTACAGCTTAACAGTAAAGGCCAGTGAGGTGCAGGAACTGCCTGTACACAACCAGACTCTGCAGCCAGCACCAGCCACCACACAGCTCCCACACCTCCACCAAACAGCTTTCTTATCTATTTTTTAATCTTGTATACACAGCCAGGAACAGTGTTGCATTGTGCTCAGTAACTGATTCCTTCATGGCAACTTCTCTGTGTTGCTGTGCTTCAGGGAAACAGGCAGATCTGCTGGTGGCTCCAAGAACTGTTTCCTTCAGCAAATCCACAGCCTCACAGTCACCTGAGTGTTGTCAATACGAGTCCTGCTGGACACTTACACTGAGAAAACTGGCTTGGAAGCACCGGGTTTGGAATTTCAGCTGCAGACTCTGGAGGTGATGAGCAGACACTTGTCTCCTGATACGAGTCTGGAGATCGCACTAAATCCCAAACAAAAAAAGGAGTGTTAAGGCATTTCTTCAAAATGTAAGTGGAAGTGTTTCTGCTTCTAAAGGAAAACACACCTTCAATAAACCCAGCTACTGGGTAAAGTACAAAGCAAAGAGTTGATTTTTTACGTTGTACATACTATCAAGGGATGTGTAGGCAAACGTTTTTACCCCAAATTAACAAAACACTGTATGCTGTTGCCCTAAGTGTCAGAACGGAGCAGCCAGAAGAGTGAGATGGGTAAAGCAGTTGGATCTTTCTATGCAGATCACCATTTTCTGTCATAAAAATCTTAAAAGTGTTCTTAATTTCTTTCTGAGTACCACATATTTCTTGTGTTATTTGCATGTGCATTTCTTGAACACAGACTAATTTTTTACTTGATTTGCTACATCCACTCCCTCTAAGAAAGACATTTCAAAATAATGGAAACTCACCTGGTGGGAATTGCTGAGGGTATTTCTCCAAAAGTAACATTTCCAACTTTCTCTTAAGATCTTCTACAGCACTTTTGACAACATTAAGCTTCTCGTCAAGTGTAATTTTTGAAAGTGAGCCTTTGCAAGGTAAGTTACTCTAATAATGACAAAAAACAACAGCAGTTATTTCATCTAGCAGACCAGATTATATTATAAAGGCAGAGTGGAAAACCAGCAGTTATCTCTCCAAAAATCCTATCCTTTGTATAACTAACTTTGTAATTAACCTGAAATCTTAAAAATAGGGAAGGATAGTTTATTCTTATTAAAAAATAAAAAGACTGTTTTCCCTCAGAAAACTGAGAGTGAGCCCCACTCTAAATTCCTGCTGGCTGACCTGTATCACTGGCACTGCTGTTTTCAACATCAAAGCAGTCTCTGCGGAACCTCAAGTGCTTTCACTGCCTCTTTTGAGGGCCCTTGATGTGTTTTCCCCAAGAAAGTTGTTACAAAGTACTTAAAACTCCGTGAGTTCTCTAACTTGCACACTTAGGTGTATATATGAATTCTGGAAAATAAAAAGGCTGTGGAGGATCTTAACTTTAGATTTGACTGAGGACTGGACTTAAGCAATGTAGTCCCCACTTCACTCCAGCTCACCAAGGCCTTTGAGCTTGAGAGTTTCTACTCATACTCTGCCACTTATTTCATCACTTACAGTTTGGGCCTTGCTGTCTGTGAGCTGGTGAATTGTCTCTTCAATCTTCTGCTGAGCAGCCTTTTGTTCTTGTTCAATGAACACCAGTGTGTTTCTCTCTTGTCTCTCAATATATTCCTTCATGCAACAGAAATCTCGAGTAATCTGGCTTTTGATCTGAAATGTGTATTCCTGAAAGGCAGAAAACATGGAGTTCATTGTGTGGTTGGGAAAGATGTGTGGAATGTGAGAATCTACTGCTCCATTTGATGTGCTCTTTGACTGACCCCTGCAGACCAGAAAACTTTATTCAAAGGAATAAAATACATTTGACACTATTCCTGCAGTACCTGCAATGAGATTTTGGGCATGGTAAGGATTTTAACTATTTTATGGCCAGCAGACTTTTCTTGACAACCCAGAAAGATCAATATTCCCTCTATGATTTGTATTTGCATCTAGGATACCAGAAACACCCAGGCTACTCCTGGGATAAGCAAAAAAAAAAGGCAACAGTGCACAACCCCAGAGGCCTTTGTTCCAGCCAAGACAGGAGTTAGTGCAGCTGGTGCCACAGTTCATTCTCATCAATGGAAACAGAATTGTGACAGAAAAGAAAGAAACTAAAGGTTGATTCCTGCTGTGGGCTGGAAGGCTGCCCTGGAGTCAGTCACATCTCCAGCCCAGGGCAGTGGAAGCAGAAGGTAACTGCAGGTGATGGATGTACAACATGTACCTTGGTTTTATTGAGATCTCTCCTCAACAGGGGGATGCTCTCTGCAGATATTTCTGGTTGCTTGGAGCTTTCCCATATCTCTTCCTCCTTTAAAGTGACACATTGGATCATTAATCTACATAACCCTCAAAGAAAGCCTGACTAGGTTAAGCTGCAGGATAACAAACATCCCTACAAGCACTGGATGGGTTGAGGAGGGGCCGGGAGGACACAATTCTGAGCAGGAATAATCACAACGAAGTCAACATGCAGTTACCAGCTGCATGTTCAAATATAATTGTGAGCTTCAGCTCTCTGGTTGACTGAAGAAGAGTTTTTTTTAGATGCATATGTGCTAAAATATTCTTCCCCATCTCCTCCAAGCCTGCGGAGTTATTTTAAGCAGAGATCTAGATACTGAACCGGTCCTATTCTGTTCTATTCTGTGCCACGAAGCTGGGTGGAGCTGTAGCACCGAGTAACAATGTTGTGTGTCCTTTCAGGAATCTCCAATGCAAGAACAGTGACTTATTACAAGCGTATATATATATATATACATATAGATACTAGTTCTTCTAATTCAGCTGTGCAGCCCTCAATGTGTCAGACACACCAAGAACCCCAAACACCGTTTTAGTTAAACCCATCTGCTCAACGCAGATTGTTGTGTTACTGTGCCGGGGATGGAGTGGGATGGAGCCTCGGGCTGCCCGGGGGCTGTCCCGGGATGGAGCCTCGGGCTGTCCGGGGGCTGTCCCGGGATGGAGCCCCGGGCTGTCCCGGGATGGAGCCCCGCACCTCCTCGGGCCGTACCTTCTCCCCAGGTCGCCGCCCCGCCGAGCTCCGGTCGCCGCAGGCAACAGCTCCAGAGGGTTCATCCTGGGTTTCCAGCTTCTCCTCCCTCAGCTCGGGCGGGAGCAGGCTGAGCAGCGCGGCCAGCTCGCGGTTGGGCCGCAGGTCGCGGAGCTCGAAGCCCTCCCTGCAGAGCGGGCAGCCGGGCCCGGGCCGGCCCGCGCGGTACCGGCTGATGCAGCGCCGGCAGAAGCTGTGGCTGCAGCCCGCGATCCGCACCGGCTCCGAGAAGAACTGCAGGCAGAAGGAGCACCTCAGCTCCACGGCGGCCAGGAGCCGCTCCAGCTCGATGGCAGCGGCCATGGCCCGGCCGGGGCGGAGCGGAGCGGCCGCGCACTTTCGGTTTCCCCGGGAAGCTCCTCCGGGGGCCGGGAGCGCCGGGGCGGGGCGGGCTGGGCTCTGCCCTGCCCTGTCTCCTCCTCTCCTCCGCTGTCGGCTCCGTCAGAGCTCCCGGGGCTCAGCCCGGTGCATGTCAGCGGTTCCCCTGCTGCGACTCGCTCCCAGGATTCGGGTTGACTGCGGGAATGGGCTGTGATGCAGAGCTGTCCTGGGCCTGGCCTTGACTCGTATTGACTCTCCAGAAAGGTCCCTGTTGTCGGCAGGGTTTCATTTTCACCCTGAATGTCCCGATTTTGTAGCAGTGAGTCGCTGACACGGGCAGTCTGCTGACCCGGCCGGGACAGAGAGGGCACAGCCCAGCCCGGCCCGGCAGAGCCCCGCCCGTGGGAAGTTCGGGCCACTGGATGCACTGAACCCTTCTGAGGTCATCCTGGGCTACTCAAGTCGTCTCAAAATAGCAATTAACACACGTCAAACCAAACGAAGAACCCTTGTTCCTTGTACAAGTCAGAGGGTGCTTTCTACTGATTTCGGGAGCTGCAGGATTAGGCTGTTTAACAGATGTGCTGAACCAGCATGTAAACCAGACTGAATCAGGCTGCGTGGGGAGAGCAGGAGCACAGGGAGGTTCATGGGAGTGTATCAGCAGGCAGAACTGCTGCAGGTTGCTCAGAGCTGGCTGAGACAGGCAGAGCGATGATCCAACTCAATTCTTTCCACTGTGGGGAGTGGGGGAAGAGAAGAGAAGAATTAATCTCACTCATTCCTGCAAGTATTGGCACTTCCTTATTTCTGCAAAAGAGGAGAACTATTCTGAGTGTCTCAGACGTGCTAGCAACAGTCAGCAAAAGGTGGAAGCCTCACCAGAAACTTGGTCTGCAAGACTTCCTCTTGCTTTGCAAACTAAGGCTATCTGGAAAGAATTAAATATCCGAATGACTTGCTGCTTGCTAGAACCAGACCTCAGACTTGGTCTTGAGGAAACACTCAGTGCACTGTATCAGTCAGGGCAAGTGTCCATCAGTTCCTGCACAGAGTGGACACAAGAGGTACCTGATGAGAAGGCACTTGCCCCCAACACTGAGAACTGGTCCCCATTCAGTGAGTCTACTCAAGCAAGTCACTGAAGACAACACTTTTAAAACCAGTTTCCGCCTTTCAATTCTCAGACTAATCAAGCTCATTAAGCTTCACCTGTTTTTAGATGAGACAGATCAGCACATGTTCATCCTGTGTTTGCTGGGGCATCATGTGTGGTTGTGCTTTGGAAAAATTTTGTCTTCATGAGTTGGATTTGCCACTCAAAAAAGCCAAACAGTAGAAAATGCTGAAGGCAAGGAGCTGGGAGTATCTGTGTGATTCCATTAGAGTGGTTCCATCACAGCATCCTGCACAATTCAAACTTGACTTGTATTTTTTTATTGTGCCAGTGTAAGAGACATTCCATCCACCCTGCTGAAAACAACCCTGTCCCAGTGTGGACAGGAGCTGCAGCCAGATGGGATGTAGCTGCCTGACTCTGCTCCTCCCTGTGGAGGGGCATCAGTGCTGGGAGATGACTCCATCCAAGGCCTCAATCCACTCCTTCTGCTTCTCATCGTTATCACATAAAAACACAAACTCTCTCCCTGGTGTGACCAGAATGATCCCTGGTTTCCTCTTCTTCATATGGACTCCCTTGGGCAGCCCAGGTCGTACTTCATATCCCTCATCCCTCCTTCCAATAAAAATCTGACCCCGTGCAAACTCATCCTGGAAAGAAGGGAGCAGAAGACAGGCATTAACCAGTGGACAGCACAGCTCCAGCAGACACTGCTCTGTTTGACATGGAATGGGATCTCGGGATGCGTGGAGGGGACCCTGATTTGGTGACACCAGCAGGAAACACAACAGAGGTTGTTTTTTGCAGTCATGGGCCCTCTCAGAAGACAGAGGTAGGGACCCACCCTTAGAGAGCTGATTGGTGGGTGTTCAGAAGGAGCAGGGAAGGATATTCCCATGGGCAGAGCAGTGCCAGAAGGCAGGATATTGGGGCTGTTATTGGAATATTGCTCATCCTGCCTAAAGGTTACAGGCACTAGGGCTGGGAGAGAGTGGGCATTAATGCTACACACAGTAGCAGCTACTTTTAAAAGATCTGGATCTTCCTCACAGCCACTGGATGGGCCAGAGCTCCAAACAGCTCAGAGGCATCCACTGACAAAGGAGATGGGCTCTTGAGGCTGAGCCTGCTCCAGTCTTGCACAGGCTCTGGAAGAACTGGATGAGAACAGACCCTTCCTCCCCACCCACTTCCCAAAGGGGATGTGGAACAGTGAAGAACACTCCCCTTACCAGCGGGTTTTTAAAGTACATCAGGTTCCTTTCTTGAGAATCCAGGCTGAACCAGCGTCCTTTAAAGGCCTCCTTGTGCTGCAAGGAGATGGTAGAAGTTCTTTGAAGACCAAGTCCCAGAGAGCAGTTTGGTCTATTCAGATCCCTGGACTGCTTAAACGACTTGAAGCTTGAGTTTAGTTGTTTCCCTCACCCCCATGACTGGTTCAGGGGGTGTGCTGTGCCCTCAGCTCTCTTCTCCCTAGGCTCAGATTACAGATTTGCATTCAGTGACAATCCCTTGGGCAGGGCAGGGAAGTTTGGTTCTACCACTGATCAAATTCACAGGACTAAGTTGCAGGAAATGCATGGAAAGCTCTGCAGAGAACAATCCCTGGAGTTTGTGTGAGAAGAGTATACAATCTTCAACAGTTTGGTCAGGGGGTTGCCCCTAGAATTTTGGGGTGCACAATACTGGGGTTTCTCTAAAAGTACTAATTCCATTCACCACATTTATCTGACCATTCCTGAGCTATTCCCTGCTCCAGGCTGAACTGGAGAGGCCTCTTCCAGGGCTCACTCCAGTTTGAGCAGAATTGAGGCCTCAGGAGGAAAACACACAACCTTTCATGCTGTGCGCAAGTACCTGCAGAACAGGTACTGGGACACAGGCACGAGCTGGGCCAAACCCCAGCATATTCAGTGTCAGCACTGCACCCCTGAGCTTTATAATGGGTGCTTGGCTCATGGCTCACTCAGAGGAGAGCAAGGCCAGAAGTGGCCGTGTTCAAACAAGACCTCAGACCTTTATCTCCTCCTTCAGCAGTGCCCCAAACCTTGCTCTCCTCTTCCAAGGGGTACTGGCCCAAATGCTTTCCCACAATAAACCAAGGCAAACCATTGGCTTCAGTGTGGAGAAATTTTCTCAATGGCACTTTGCTGCTCTAAGCAGATGTGACTGTAAGTGAAACAGAGAAGTAGGGGGGTCAGCATGTGATGTTCTGTTCTAGCAGGAGCTGCACTTGGCAGACACAGCAATCCATGGAGTGTTGTGTAACAGCACTTTGCATGTCCCACTGCCAGCTAATCCACCTTGCTAACTCTTCAAGGATTCTTCTTCCCGATCTTATTTTCCACACAAAATAAAACATGATCCCAAAGAACATGACAGGCTTGAATATAAAGTCTTTTATCAACTCAGGAAGCAGTCAGTCACTGAGCAAGCCCTATACTGGGCAACACCATAGAATTACCAAATATTCTCTACCTGGAATGATCCTGTTTGTGTGCTGCCAAGTGTGCACTTACTTTTGGTCCTGTTTTCTCCATATATCCTTCTTTGACAAAATTTCTTGTGATCCTGGGTATGAGCTAGGAGAACACAAACACAAAAAAAGTCTGTGTCTGTCCCAGCCAAAATCAGCACAGTATGTCTCCTTCCAGACTGCTTTTCTGCTCTGTTTCTGTCATTCACCATCAATCGTGGCTTTTGGGGTCTGGGTTTTTTTTGGCTGCTCAGTAAAGGGAAGTCTGAAGTAAGAAGGAACAACACTTTTGAAAGACTGTACTTTATATGGATCACATGGAGACTTTTAGGCCTTAAATGTTGACTAAGCTTTGGCATGTTATCCACTGTGGCCCTTCCTTCTACCTCTTCAGCCCATTCCCGAGATCCAAGCGCTGCTCTTTGAGCACCTGACTGGCAGAAGAAGTGAGAGCATGTTTTCCCCTGCTGTGTTTGCCCAGCCTGCTTTGAGCCCTGCTCAGTTCTCACCTCATGCTCAGGGACATTTGGGAAGGCTGTTCTGAGGTGATGGTAACGTGCTGCCCGAATGGCGTTGAACCAGTCAACAATCTCCTGGGGAAAACAGCAAACACGAACATAAAGGCAAGAACAACAAGGAGAGGAAGAGCAGCGCCTCTCCAAAACACCTTCCTCCTTCCTTGTGACTTCTTTGAAAAGATGTGCTTTCTCCTCAAGGGGAAGAGAGACTCAGAGACTTGTCCCAGACACCTGAAAACCATTGACCCTTCAAAATAACTTAAAACTGCCCCTCCTGGGAGGCCCTAGACCTTCTCCTTATGGACAGTCACCCACGTCTGTGCACACAGACTTTTCAGTTGACTCAGTTATTTAAAAACCTTTGCACCTGGAAAGACATGAGAACTCTGCCAAGGGAAGAAACAGAAACCTAACAAAACCTGTAGACACTTCTTAAAATTATCATTGGTAGCTTAGAAATAATGCAGAACAATATTTTCTATGAGTGTCAAGAAGGCTTCCAAGAATATAACCACAGATGTTTAAAACCATTAAAACCAGGCAGCTACCTTCAGAGACTTACACCAATGCACCACTGAAGCCTTAAAGACTATCCAGGGTGTGAAGTTGAATATATGCCCCAAGAGAAGAGGAGCAAAGTGGTGCAGTTATTATTGTAAAATTCTTTCATTTTCTATCTTCTACAAGTCTTAGTGACTTCAAATAAAACCAGATCCTGCACAAACAAGGTCCTATCTCTTCCAAAACACAGATCCAACATCTAAGCATCTTGCTTATTGCAACATCTCCAAGATATTCACCTTTCCACTCTCGTGATAGACAAAAAGGTTCCTTGTTTGCCCATCTGTGCTGTAGGTGATCTGCAGCCCGTGGGCATGGCCTATTTTCATTCCCTGGAACATTGCATTCAGAGTCTCCACGCTGATAATGGCCTTGGGACACGTGCACTGAGGAATGAAAAGCATCACTGTGTTAAAGTGCTCTCAGGGAAGGCAATGCAGGACAGATCAGTTGTATGAGGACCAGATCCCTGCTGAAGAGAAATATGTGAACATTGTATTCACCTGAAACATAAAGCATTAATTACATGCAACATAAAATGGCTCACAAAGAGTGATTCCCTTTCCTTGACAAATGCTGGGTCACTCTTCGAGGGATGTGCCTGCATTGCAAGGGGTGGGTCTGTCTCCAGCCTTGTACTGGAGAACACTTTGCTGTAGTCTCCTACAGAAGGGACACATTTTGAGGATGATGCTGCAGGAGTTGGTGAGAGAATGTTTTGGTCCTGTGAGAGGTAACAGCTGCGAACAGACCTCATCTTTGTCTTGCTGTTCAACTGCCAGTATCCATTTCCTTTGTTCACCAAGCAAAAGGAGGCTGTGGGGTTGAGATAAGGGATGAGGAAAGGGGCTAAATCCAAAAGATACCACATATGTTAATGGAGAAACATTTGAACTCCTGCAAGCACAGGCTGTCCTGGCTGCAAAAACAAGTTATTTATGCTGGTTTTTTGCCTGCAAAAAGCAGGGTCTTAGGATGGATGTTGACCTGCTACTCTGGCTGAGGAACTCACTTCTTTGCCGTAGTACTTCATCACCCCTTCCCTGGCTGACAGGAGAAATTTCCTCTTGTGGAACTGTCTGCGTCCCTGCCCAAGCTTCCAGAGGAATCCTTCGTGGTTCTCTGCAGAGCAGACCAAGAGAAGTGTCAGAGAATTGTGGCACAAGAGCAGGACTGTTCAGCTAAAGGTGACGTGGAGTAGTTTCAAGTCTCTTCTCCATCTGAGAACTTTGACCTCATATGAAAAAATCAGTGGAGAACTAGAGAACTGTAAGATCTGAATATACCTTGCATTTGTCTAAGTGCCTTTTCTTAGGAGCCAAAAATAGACCTAGAGAAATGACTGCACATCCAGCAGTTCAAATGTGACAAGCCAACCTTGGAGACACTCAAAGTCATGAACAGAACACTGTGCTGTAAGGCTGACACCTTCTCCCTGACAATACTTCTACCTGCAGAACGAGGGTCTTGGCAGACTCGGGTGGCAACAAATTCCTCACGCTCATATTTAGCTCTGATCCATTGCTCTCTTAAAACCCTGAAAGAGGAAAACATGGATAAAGCTGATCTGCCTCTACGCTATTTTCACCAGCCAGACAGAGAGACCTGCAGAGGGGAGCAGTAGTTCAGCAGCTGTGAAGTTCTGAGCAGTGAATAACCATCAACTTACGTGCAGTCATCAGGGCGGGGGATGTAATAGTAGGGAGGGACTTTGGCCTCGTATTTAGCTTTGGCACAGAGGTTCCCATGATTCTTCATAAACTGAAATACAAAAGAAGTTACAGTCAGGTGTGCAGCTACAAATCAATACCATGTCAGGAACTTGTATCAAAGACAGCACTGTGCTTTTTGCTGAGTAACTCTCAGTGTGTGTCTACATACATTTATAAATTCCCTTTAGCACTGGAGTTTGCAAATATTAGGTGGCTGAGCTTCTTTCAGTATTTACAGTTCTGGATCAAATGGGAAGGAATATAAGACTGTGGTTGCCAATTAAAAGAACAAAGGAAAATTAGGAAAAAATTTATTTCTAATCTCCCTGTTCCTTCATCTCCTCCCAGACAATAATTGTGATTATATTATTAACACAATTCCAACTGAACTATGAGAGGCTGAACCAATATTTAAGAAGGGTATGTTGCTTTCTGAATAGAAAACACTACCTGGAAATATCTGTATTTTTGAACAAATAATGGGCTTCTGAACCACAGTGAGATGTTACTGTCTATACAAAAATACACACCAGACTGTTAGAAACACAGTCACCTATCAGTGCAATTGACCGAGCAGGTCATAAAAAACCCCTAAAGTTACCCATGGTATTAACTTGGTTCTGTGTGGCTCTGTTCCTTTGTCCATGGTGGATGGCATAGGCATTAGGAGGTAGAGGAGGTTATGATGAAATGTGGAGAAAAGTAAGTGAATTACTGCTTTTTCCTCTGTACCTCTATAAGATCGTTCTCCCAGAAGTCCAGCACAAGGGATTTGACTCTGGTGATGCCAGGAAGATTGCGATGGATTCCAGAGCAATTCATACAAACGAGTATTCCAAGTTTGTAAGAAGCCCACTCTGGACCTAGATACAAACACAAAGAATGAACTAATACATGGGAAAAGGCACAGCCACTGGCAAGGGTGAAACAGCACATCTGATGCACACCCCAGGCTTCACATGCAATAAATACATCAAATCCTTTCACTGTGCTCAGGGGAACAGCACCTGCTTTCCACAGTGAACAATGTGCATTTGTAGGTTCTTTTACTGACTGTTTGCTTTAAAAATTAATGTGACTCTGCAGGCAGGTGAGTGATGATGGAAAAGCTCAGCAAATTATTAGTCCTGTATGAAAAGCTGCTCTTGCTGAAGTAACAATGGAAGGATGCCGTGGGCAGTGAGTATTACCAAGAGTACAACCCGGTACAACCACCTGCAGTGAGGGCTTGTGCTCAGTGCCCATGAGGACTCCTACTCTTCCCTGCTGCTGCATTCCCGGAGCAGCCTTGGCAGGTGCATCCCAACAGGCATCGATGCTCTGGCAAGACCATTTCCTCGGTCTGCACCACCCTCCACTTCTCCCTTATCACACTGAACAGAAGCTACTTGTCACCTNGAGAGTACAACCCAGTACAACCACCTGCAGCGAGGACTCCTGCTCTTGCCTGTTGCTGCATTTCCAGAGCGGCCTCAACAGCTGCATCCCAACAGGCATCGATGCTCTGGCAAGACCATTTCCTCGGTCTGCACCACCCTCCACTTCTCCCTTATCACACTGAACAGAAGCTACTTGTCAACTTCTGCCAGCTGCAGCTGGCTGCCAGTGACCCACCCCCGCGGGCTCTGCAGGAGCTCCTCGCTGCCTTTCTCTGCCCCAACCCCCGAGCAGTGACACCCCCCGGGCTGGAAACCCACCCCATGCACCCTTCTCCTCCTCCCGTGCCCTGTCCACAGGTAACCCGAGGAGGCGATGAGGCCATTTCCCCACCCCGCTGCCCTCCCCTCGCTCCGTGTCCCGGGGCAATGCCCACTCCAACAGCCCCGCACGACCCTCCCGCTCCCTCCCCGCGGCACAC
>VYXB01000610.1:80916-96457 GCA_013397135.1 Pachyramphus minor
GGCCCCGGCCCCGGCCCCGGCCCGTCCTGCCTCCCCAAACGACTCAGGACCTCTCACACAGCTCAACACCGGCACAACGCAGCATCCCAGGACTACTGAAAATCCCATTTCTGACAGAAAATGCTCCTCTCCCGCGTTAAAGCCGATGCCAAGAAGGATGTGACTTAGTACTCATTTCAACCAAGAGAAAAACCTGAGGGAAAGATTTTCAAGGGTAATTAATTCAGAGATGGATTAAGAGGTATTCAAATATTTTCCACTTTACTAATTTCAGGCTAAACTAAATTTGCATTGCTAATTTGCATTGGTAGAGCACACTATAATACAATGCCTCTTCAGTGAAGTTTATGTACGATTTTGCAAAAATGCTGTAATTTTGTAGATGACTAAATGCATGTGTTAGCAGTTGAAAGTGCTGACACATTATACACTAAATACTAAAGGTGTTATCAGCGGAAAGTTCTGACACATTCTTTCCATCTTTTAGGTGCTAAGTAGCATTGCACCTTTCATTAGTTTGTAACTATTGTGAAGTTGAGAAACAAACAGCAGCAGAATATCTGAAAAGTTGAGTGGTTCAACCACCTGCACAGAATCTCTTTTCAGCACTTACCCTTCAGGAACTGGTATATACTGGAATATAAACACGGATTTCATTTTCCACAGGTTCTTGCAAGCCATGCAACCAGTTTTTGTGGTGTCCTTACAACTCCTGTGGAATAAAGAAAGAATCCGTGTGATTTGCAAAGCAATTATTTATATTATCTTTTACAAAGACTGATGTAGTCTGCTTTTTTTTCTCTATTACTCATAGATGGTAGAATAATGTCACCCTCACTTACATTCTGGAAAGCAATATTGGAATGACAATAAAGGGACAGAAAAGCTTGGAACTCAACTGAGATTTGAACAAGAACAAGGAGGGTTGTTGGCTGTTTTTTTCAATTGCTGAACACCTACTAGTAACTGCTGGTTAAAGGGGGCAGTCATTGTGAAACTCCAGGGTTGTTTTACTTCTGGTTTCACCGAATTCCACCCAAGACAGACAAGGGAACTCAAGGGGCAGTAGATAAAGGACTAAGCAGGGCCCAAACCGTTGCAGGAAACTACTGTGAATCAAAGGCAGGCGAATTCCACAGTACTAGGATGGAGCTTCCAAGCAGAGTTAATCAAAACCAGCCCCAGGGCCCTTTTCCTCAAGCCCATCCCTCCTGGAAACTTACTTTATTCCAGCATACAAAAGATGCTCATACCTGATGCATCAAAATCCAAAGCTGGTAATTTATCAGAACTCAAATAAATCATTACACGCAGATTATCTTCTCTCAGAGTAGCTCCAGGTGATTTGATGTGGTGATAGGATCTGATCAAGAAGTGAAATACTTGAATTTCACCTCACCTTTTGGACACCACAGGAGATTCTGTAAACAACTTCTTAAGGCAGTTATTAAAACCAGAGAGTTGACTTTAAAAGGAGATAAATTGTCTACCACTGTTTTCTACTTTGGGTCTTTCAAATTACCCATGAATTTCCTAAAATGATAATACTTTATACGACCTGTTTCCAATTTATCTATGTTCCCAGTGTAATCTAGTTGGAATGCCTTTATAAAGCAGTGAATAGATTTGCTTTATCATTAAAAAAAAAAGTGTATTTATTTACTTTTACAAAAATATACAGGAGCACAGACCATCGATGCAACAAATCAACCCATTAAGATTTTAACAGCATCCACTTTAATTTTTGGATAATTCTGAACTGTACAAAGAGTAAACTCCAAAGATCATTGACAATGTGGAAGCTTAAAATAATTTATCATTTTCATAAATATTTCTTATTCCTGAACATCTTTAAGGCATGAAAAAATGTAAGATGAGAAGAGAATGTACTAGGAAATGCCTTCCTTATTATTACAGAGACACTGAGGTAAGTGGAGCAGCACTGCATGGCAGGATCTGACTCAGTTTGAGGAACAGGAACAGTCCAACTGCAATATAAAGGCAGAAAAGTACATGGCTGAACTAATTCAAGTTTTAAAGCCCTCTAAAAACCATCTCTATGGACTGGAAACATTTTAGAAATCTTACTTTTCATACAACAGAAACGTCCAAAGTTGTAGCAAAGTCTCACAAATTTATTGTCGTATAAAAACAGAATCAATCCAAATAATCAGGCTGAAATCTTGTCAAATACAAAAAGAAGCATAAAAATAGAACACAATATATAAGACTGAAAGTAGTTAAATATTCCTGAACCCACAGTAACACTGGAATAATTGTTATTTACAAAATCTTGCCTAAATCTCTGAGACCATCTTGAGCTACAGTAATAATTTCTCTACCTTTATAGATTAACATGCAGATCTTGACAGCTGTAGATGATGAAAGGAATGTAAACAAATCTATGTGCATGGAGGCACTGAGTGCTTGGCAAAGACTTGGTTCCCTGTGGTTGTTGTGAGGAGTTGGGTTTAGAAGCCTTTGTTGCATCCTGTCCTGCCCCCTCCCACCCCGAGTTACTGATCACTTCACTCAGACTCAGAAACAAACTTCTCTGAACAAATTGGTCTCCTCTGCTGTGGAAGTTGTGACAGTTGGTTGCTACAAAAGGATTTCTTGCTGCCTGACACCCAAATTGAAGGAGTCCCCATGGAATAGTCTGTGCATTTAATCTTATAAATGCACTTACTGGACCAGCACCAAACGAACCCACATTTCAGCTGTGGAGAGCAATATCATGACAATAGATATATACATTATTTTAAATACTTATAAAAATTTAATATACAAATGGCTCTGAATATACAATAATGTGGTAAAAAAGATTTAGAAAAAAAAATAAACTATGGTGAGAATACCACCATTAGGCACAAAGTATTTCTGGTGTTAGCAATTCTAAGGGAAGTCCAAAGACAGACCATTAATCATTTGTCTGGGTATTTCGAGATGAATCCCTTCAAGATAATGCAAGAACCTACAAAAAATAAAAAAGAAAAGCAAAAATGATTGTAAGGGAACAAAGTTTATTTCTGAATGAGGCAACACTTCCATTATTTTGAGAGACAAATGCCCACCTTTCTTGTCTGGAATTATTTGACAAAATCTTTTATTAAAATCCTTAACTGCCTTGAACTTTGAAACGTAGCAAGGTTTAGGAAAACCAGAACTTACCTTCTTTTAGTCTTCCCTTGCTCTTTAAGCTTCTCAGACCTGCAGATACTGCGGAGTGTGGGGAGGTATTCCAGGATGCTGGCCTGCTTGTTCCCCAGGTTTAAGGGGCTTCTGGAAAACACAGTTCTGATGACAGCCAGCCTCTTGTGTGCCTTTCTGTGAATGCTGAAACAGAGAACAAAGCTTTGTTGTTTCTTGTTCAAGAATGGCCTGATTTTGTTTCTTTAGGATCAAATCCAATGGTTTAAAACTCCATTAAACATGTTGATGTCCAAAGCTGTATCCCAAAGGATGAGATGTCTGCAACTCCTGACTGTGTGCTGCTTGGAATTCTGTAAGGTCTTCATCAAGCAACACCTACCAACACATCTAACACAGGCTCAACATGAGCAGGCACTGGATGACACATCTCCATGTCCAGCACTTGCACAATCCATTTGAGTCCATCTGTTCTCTCTTGGAAAAGCCATTCCTTTAGGGTTTTGTTATTCTTTCGGGGGTAGTGTTAGTCCATTTTTAAAGTAAATAACTAAGGCTACCATTTCTGGACAACATTGTAGTCAGGCTATTCAAACAAGAAAAGTCACTTCTAGCAGATTAATTTAAGCTTATAAAACATATTCCAGTGTTTTGAGACATCCTGAGAACAGCCACAGTGGTATAAATGTGTACACACTGAATCTGAGACAGTCCTACTCCCTGTGAAATGCTTTTCCTGACACAGAACTGTATTATATTCCAGGAATATTGGCAAAGCCTTACCTTGAATCAGCTGACTGACTGAAGGACACACCATTCCTTGTGTTTGAGATGTGCAAAGTAAGTCCCTCCAGCTGATCACTTGGAGGTGCTTTCCTGGAACTCAAAAAGGATTCCAAGTTTCGTGAAATATTATCAGAACACTTGTGAAAACTGAGTGCTTCAATAGCTGCCTTTACTTCACTAGAGCTCTGGGAACTCCACCAATCAGTATTTTCTATACTGAATTCATCACAAAGACCATTCCTGATTTTGGCATTTGTCCAATGAAATTCTTCATCTCTGGAAAACTCCAGTGGTTCCTTGGTGTTGGTGCTTACACAGCAATCCAGGAAAGACATGTTTTCCACAAACTCAGTCAGTGAATGCAGACACTGAAAAACAAGCTCAGACCTTTTGTCATTTGCTGCCGTTTTGGTTTTAACTCCTTTTTCTTCTCTATTCACCAACAATTTTGATTCCTTTTTATGAATTTCAGCACATGATGCAGGACTATCCAATGGCAAAGTTATGAATTCAGATGAATAGTTCAGTTCAGTATCAAATAAGTCACTGTCATCCAATATATCAAGCCTTTTCTGGGTCTTTGTCTTCTTAGACCTTTTTCCAGGGCTACTCTTCCCAGAGCAACTACTGCTGGTAGACCTGTTTTTTGAAGAAACTATGGTAGTCCTTTCAAGTGTAGACTTAGAGGCTTCAGACTGGTTTGAAAGAACTTGCACTGGTAAGGGAAGGATAAGTTCAAGATTACTGTATATAAAATCCACTTGCTTCATCTGGAATTCCATGAGAAGCTGCATTAATTTATTCCATTCCTCCATGGTTGTGATTTTGTGCTGCAAAATAATAATAGTGAAAGATTTACTAGTATGTTAAAATAACATTTTTTCAAAAAATAAAAATACTATTACAGAAAATCCCACACTCCTGGCTTTGTGTTTATGAGGTGAGGGATTGTTTTTTGTTGGCAGGAGACTGCCCCAGTTCAGATTTTGCTTAATAACCTCAGAACCCCCTAATTTCTACAAGGAACCTTTGCAGAGATTTGCTTCCAAGAGGTCACTGTTCCTAGTGCTGCTTACACTCAATCACCTGGCATCATCCAAAGTATGAACTCCAAAAATACCTTAAGAAATGTAAACAAGTCTTCTGAAGGCAACAGGATGTTGTGAAGGCCAAGCAAGGTCTCTACACAGCCTGTGTCACACTTTGGGGGCTCCTGAAGATGTGAATTGTCACCTGGAGAAGAATCCATCTTGGAATCATCACGTTTGGAATGAATTACATCATCTGCTTCACTTGTCTCCTCTCCTCCTGCACAAAGACAACAGGATTGACTTGAAAAGAAACAACTGCCCCATGAAATCGATTTTTCACCTCTGTGCCTCAATTCCTTTTGTAAAGGAAACTGTAACTGTGAGCTCTTGCTGTGACTGAAATGAGTCACTCCCCCCAGTTCCTTGCTGGCAGAGATACCAACCTGCCTGACCTCTCTGCTTTGCAAGTCACCTTTGAAGGGTTTGTGCTCTGTTGGTCACTCACACCCCCAAACCTGCTGAGGATTCACTTCTTGGATCCTTTGAGATCAAGTTCTTACCCAGAAAACACCCAACTCCCCCAAATATTTAGGAGTCCTTCAAGAAGTTACCATTTATTCATCTGTGTCCGAGGATGGTTTGATTTAATCAAATTCATGTTCAGATGGAGATTTTTTAAAAATATTAAATCAAATCAAATCAAATCAACCTTATATGATGTGCCAGACGTTTCTCCTTCAAGCATCCCCCTCCACTTCTAACCCAAAATTGCAAGTAGAGAACACATTTTCTGATGTCACAGTTGTTTGTGGTCACTAGAGCAGCCAAGTCCTTCCCCTCTGTCCGTAGGTTCTCAGCCAGGCACAGGGTCTGGAGGTAACTGGTGGCATTTACCTGGACAAGGGTCAGACACAGAGCACTGAAACAACCCCCAGTCACACTGCAGTGGGTCACACAGGAGCAAAGTATTCTACTTTGCTTTGCAATAAATTCTGCCTTTTAATACAGAGGATTAGTTAAATGAAAGTTACATAAAACCTTCTGTAGAAAAGTAAAATACAGTCCATGCCAGAGAATTAAGTTCAATTTAGAAATCCAGCTCATTAAAAACAAACACATAAACATATGCTGCTTGTGGTCCTGCAACCACACACCCCTTGCTTCTCATCACCACTGATCAGCTGTTACTGAACTGTATTCATTTTAAAGGGTGTTTTTCATTCTTTCCTTTAAATCTGCAACTGTCTGGAAATCCAACAGGTTTTCAGTTTCACATTAAGCAATTTCCCCTTCTGAAAAGTCAGTCCCTTCTGATTCTCATTTATTTATGGTTTTACATAATACATAGCTAAAAATAAAACTGTTTGCTATCCAGAACACTGGTGTTTACATTCAAGGAATAACCCAGAATATTTCTAAAATAACGCCTATAATAAATACATCCCACCCATCCTGCATAAACCCCACGAACAGCCTTCTGACGGAACAGGCATGTGAGAGATAGATAAACCTACACCAATATTTAAATTTCAATCTGAAAGCAGCTGACAGTTACTTGCTTAGGCTGCACCTGCATTTCCAAACACACTTACCAAGGAAGGAGTTCTGAAGTTGATCTCTTCAAAATACCCATCAAACATTAAGCTGAAAGTTGGATCTGTATGAAGAGAGACCAGGGAACTGTCATGACATTACATTCCAAACTAGTTATTTTCTTTATCCATTAGAGCAGACAGCACCTTTATTCAAACCCTAAAATCCCTGCATTTAATTTTGCATTTAGGAGCTGTAGTCAATCATCACAACTTAAACCAATGTATTTAATAAGCTCTTCTGCCTGTAAAGGCCAATTACTGTCACAATCACTACTCACCATTGGTGGTCAGAATTACAGGTCTCTTTGCAGTTGCCATGAATGTCTTTATTGCACTTAGAAATCCTGCATCTTCATCAAATATTATATCCACCTACAGAAAACAAGTGCAGAACATCAACAGTTATAACAACAGCCACAAGCTGTGAATGCAGTCAGAGTGTATTTCATGTGAATTTACCTCTTCAAACAGAATGAGGGACGTTGCACTTTTCCTGTTGTGTTCTCCCCCCTCGTCTTTGCTCATTGGTTTCATTTGAGCATCTTTCTTCTCCTCAAGTGAATTCTGAGTGTTTCCTGCAGATGGATGAACAACTGAGCAGGAAGGAGGACTGGAACCATTTAAAACACATTCCAGGTTCAAAAACCCCCCAAGTACAAACTGCCTAAGAAAATCTACTCTTTTCTCTATACTCTTTTCTTCCATCTCCAGAGGTAACTAATTATTAAACAGGGATACCTACCTCTATTTTTTTCCTCAGCTGTTACTTCTCCATCATTTCCTTTATGTTTAGAAGAGATTTTGAAGTAGTTTGCAAGAGTTTTAGGGGTCAAGTGTCGTTTTAAACCAGCTCCTTTTGGTGACAGTGGTGGTTTTCTTGGTGAAATAACTTTCTTGGGAGAATACATTTTTTCTGCAAGACATGTTTTATATTAAACTTCAGCTGGAAACATTTCTTAGGCAAATTTAAAGCAAGCCTCATTTTTTTAATCTGGTACAGGACAGGTTTACTGTGATGATTTCTGCTTATTTTCCTTTTCTCTTGTTACAAGGAATGCTTTCTGTTCAACTTTCTGTTAAAGTGCCACAGCCCTTACTCCACCACTACAGAATTAAGATAATCAAGAGCCACTATTTTAATAAAGTTGTTACTTAATTTGGTGTGTAGCTGTATTAGCCAACAGAGCATTCCTTACTATTATGGCCAGACAAGCTTAAATTTGTTATCTTTTTTAAAAATCTGTTTTGGGAATTCAAACAGAGGGAGTTCCTAACACCCTCCTCCCCCTGCAAAAACCTCCATTCCAAAACTCCAACCAAACAAAAAACCACAGATAGAACCCCTTAAACTTACTTGGTGACTTGGCAGTGCTACAGCTGTTGAAAAAGCAAGGCTTGTGTGCATTGACACCTTTTTTGTCCACCTGATGAGACTGAGTAGCTTCTCTCAGCTGGGACAGAATCTGTCTCCCGCTGCGCTGGCAGGAGGCATTGACCTCAAAAATCTGCAGTGGGATTGAATTTCATACATAAAAAACCCCTTGTAGGTATCCTGTATTACTATTTTATTATGTATTATTATTTTGTGCCACTAGTTAATAACAAGCAAAAAGCTCTGAGGAAAGGACTCCACCAACCTTGAAGCCAAGCTCCTGAGCACAGGCATAAACTGCAGCAGTTTTCCCCACTCCTGGAGGGCCAGTTATCAGAACTGTGTTGCAAAGGCTTGTCTCTTCCTCCATATCAGATTTATTGTCTTTGAAGTCAAGGCTGCTCAAAGAATCTGTAGAATTATTTAAAAGAAAGGATTAATGTTATTTTTTGCCAGCTTTTAACAAATGAGGAGCTGTATTGTTTTGAATTCTATCAGCACCTTCATGCTCTTTGTCCTCTTTTTCCCCTTTCTGGTTTCTTTTTTCTTCCAAATCAGCTCTTCTTTTCCATTCTTTTAACCAACTATAAAAGGAAGGAACAAAAAATAAGAATTACTGCTGAATAAAATGAATGAAATTAAGATGGAACAGGACATAAAACTAAGGGACAACAGCCACTTGTCATCTCTCATAAACTTACCAAGTTCTTTCAGATTTCAAAAAAGCACTGCTCAGGATTTGCTTGATTCTTTTGTACAAAAGGATCCCTTCCTCATTCTCCATTCTATAGGCTGGTTGGTGTAAAACCAACTCACCTGGTGAATTACTTAGTCAGATGGATCTTTAAATTCTGCATAACTTTCTGGAGACAAACCAAACCCAAGGCCACAAGCACATTCCCTGTGTGGGCCATTCAAGCACAGTGTTAAATAACTGACTCTGCATCTTTGAGCACAATCAAGTAACAGCACGTTTTGAGTTATTTTAAGACACATTCCCACTTCTGACCTGTGGAGCCTTTCAATTTCTTTCTTGTTCCCTATGAGTTCACTGGAATCTTGAGGCTGGTATTTTTCTGTCCAGAGCATGTCTTCCTTTTCAACACCTACAAGAAAAACATTATCCATTTATATATATGCAAAAGAGTTGATCAAGCTCAGAATATTAAGACTAGACAGGATTTTTGCATCACAGTGGCAAGCTGACATGCTCATACACACACCACACTCCCTCAGTGCACAGAGGATTAGAATGAGGCAGGAAATGCAGTTACCTGAAAGTGCACTTGGCTCTGATAAACATCCAGTGTCTTCTGCTTTCTGGGTCTTGCTCTTCCCCAGATGTGTGGCTTGTCCTGCCTCTGCCTGGTTTTCTCCAGGTACAGGAGAAGTAAAGGTCCTGGAAACTCTTGATTTGATTTCAGTCTCTGTACCTTCAATTTGTTTCCTTCTTTTTGATTTGCGGTCTTCTGTTTCTTTCCTTTTCCTCTTCGTTTCCTTCCTGTTGTCAGGATGTTCCTGATTTACCATAGGATTTGCAGTCCCATCTCTGCTTTCTAAGGAAAAAAAGTTACATCCTTACAAAATTTCAGGCTCTTCCCATTACCACCGTACAGTTGTTCAAACTGTATTTGTAGAATTTGGTCAAAATGGCCAAAAATGTGAGGAGCACTTGATTTCCCACAACAGTATTTTCCTTCAGTGAGCTATTTCTGGAAATTCAAAGCTGGTTTTTTTTTTATGCCAGAGAGAGTGGTTTTAATCCCCTGCACAGATTACCCACCTTGCAGACTGTTTTCCAAACCCAACTGCTCCATTTGCTTTCTCAGAAACTTGCGGAAGTATTTTTTCACGGGGAACTGAGAATTGGAAGACAAGATCTCATCCAGTAAATCCTTCCTGAATGTATCAGGGAAAACTGGTCGGTGGCCTGAAAGCTGTAACAGACACACACATGCACAAAATTACCCAAAAACATTACACAGAATGGCAGCTTTGCATAATTCAAACTGGTAACTGTCTTGTTAAAGTCAGAGATTAATTAAAACTGTAAAATTAATAACTCACAAACAGGGAAATAAAAAAGGAATTGAAATATTCCAGGAATGGAACAGATTCAAAAAGGATTTTTTTAAAAAACAGAAGTCCAAACAACTACTAAAACAATTTAAATTTTAAAGTACTAACCCCAGGTGCAGAACAATTTCCAGGTCGTTTGGAATTCACAGTGGAAAATTCACCAAGTGAGAGAGGGATTTTTGTGACGTTGGTGACTTCAGTATTCAGCTCCCTCAGCTTAGTTAACAGAGGACACGAAGGTGGCTGCAATTTCCACATTGGATAACCTACAAAAGAACCCCCACCAAAACCAAACCCACAGTAAACTTCTATTTTAGGGGAAAGAAATGGGCTGTTCTTCTCTCTGTTGTGAATTATTCTGCCTTGGTCAGGAGGAAATGGTTTCTGCCCCAGTCAGTCCAACACAATCTTAATTCTCCAAACTGGAACTTGACAGACCAACTCTTTTGATTCAATATTCAGAATTTTGCATCCTCACCCAAACATGTTTAGACTACTTTAGCATCAACTTACTCTGTACATTTTGAATTCAAAACCATCTCACTGGAAGCTTCTAAGTTTTGTTTTCTTACTGGGACACAAACCAAGAGGAAACTCCCAGCTATTCCAGTCATAAGCTGTTCAACTTTTATCCTTTCTGCACAAATTTACTAGAAATTAAACCCAAAAGCTTAACAAAAGCTTACAGTCATCCTTCTGCTGCACATGGACAACAGCCTTAAAACAGGAACTTGCAAGAGAATAAGCTTCCATTGCTGCTGCTTTCTTTGCAATCTGTCTTTTCAGTAACTCTGGCAACCCACTCATCAGGAATTCACGCTTTGCTCTGAACTGATCACCATCCTGAGAGTTTTCAGATGCATCTTGGCTGTAATGGAAACAAATGAAAAAAAATTAGAATCCTTAGAACTACCAGCTATGCAAGGCTGACTGAGAAGATGTTAAAGTAACCTCAAAATCCGTTTTGGTTCTTAAGCAAACTGGGATCTTGTGAACTGACCTGCTTTCATCGAAGATCACAATCGGTTCACCTGCAGAGTTCTGAGCATTCCTGCCTAGATGGGAAGGTGGATATCCCAGTTTCCCTTTCAAAAGGAGAAAACATGGTTAGATGAACACTGATAGAGGATCCTAACCTTGCTTCTCTGCTCACTACCTGCACATTCCATTCAACATGAGGAAATCTCCTTTTCTTAAGGGAAAGGTGAGTATTTTAACAAAATTCATTATAGTTCTATTACTATTTATTTCATCACTACAGATTTTATTTTCTGTAACATTAGCAGAAAAAATCATAAATTAGAAGACAACAGAACATGGTGTACTATTGAGATTTCCAAACATAGTTTACCCTGAATGAAAAAAAATCAATCCAACACATGTAAATAACTGCACTGTTAATTCATGCAAAAAGGAAACGTGTGTATTGGAATGCACTGCAAAGGCAGCTTTATAAAACAAAGTTACAATAGTCAATAACTGTAATAAAAACATTCAGTAAAACACAGTTACCATTTGAGCTCTTCACAACCTTCAAGTTCTTAGACTTCTTCCCCAAAACATCATTTAAGCTCCGAAGTTTCTTTGGCTTCACAGTCTGCTCTGTAGTAGTGACACTACTCACACTGGAATCCAAAACTATTACTGATTCCTAGAGGGAAAACAAACAAAATAAGAAAGGAAATACAACTTTCCTTCCTTAGTTAACAACATAGTGCATAGATAACGACCTTACTTGATTCTTTACAAGAAATGCTTGCAAGCTAAGACTCATTTTTGTTGCTTAAATACATGATGATAATTCTTGCCCTACAAAATACAAAGCCTTACATCACTGTCCTGGGATTGTTTCCTCTCAGCCAGAGCTCGCTGGCGAGACGAGCGTCTCACAGGAGCTGGGGAGTCTTCGTGACCCTTGGATCTATTCTGCTGGATAACCTTGGCTTTCTCAATCAGCTGCTTTGCTTTGCATCTGCTTTTAGAAGCAGAGCTTATCTGTTAACAAAGAACAGGAAAACACAAAGAGCAATTAATAATGATATCTTCACTAAGTATTTAGCAAATGAATATAATTTTTCACGTTCACAAAAGTGTGTAATTTTAATGAAACGCCATTAGTATCAAAAAGAAAAGAAAATAATTGAAAGGAGAAGCAAACCAAGGTGATATCAAGTTTTGAAAAGGGAGTGAGAACCCTCCAAGGGCCCTTTGTCCACAGAACACATCAAATATGGGCAGTGATGTTCTTTCTGCTGTGCCCAAACGCTGCCACAGGTTGGACAAGACCTCCAGGGTCATCAAAGTCCAACCACTGACCAATCTCTAACCTTGGCAACCAAACCACAGCACTCAGTGCCACACCCAGTCACTTCTGTGTCCCATCCCGAGATCCTGCAGCACAGGGACATGCCACTATTATGAAAAGCAGATTTGTACTGATAAAACATGTTTTAAAACCTAAGGGACAAGAAGCTATCTGGAATTCTATCATAAATCAGAGTAAATTCTATCATAAATCAGAGTAAATCTCAGCTACCCTGTCCCCAGGGCAGCTGAGAACTGTCATATTGCATTACATTAGACTGTTATACAATAGTGAGTAGAACACAATTATACACACAGAGAAAATTACAAAATACTGAAGCACAAACTGTTACTTAAATTACCTTTGTGTTTTTGGAGTGAAACTCTTCATTTTTCGTTGCTTCAGCTTTGTTTGATTTTGCAGCTGCATTGATACGTGTGAACCTCATCCTAATTAAGGAAAAAGCATTGTGACATTATTACTGTTTAATAAAGGGAAATGTTACTCTCAACCTCATGTTCAAAAGCATTTAAAAATGCAGTGCTGTAAACAGAAGCAACTGCCCAACTGATTTTTGTTGTTATTGTTGTTTGGTTGTTTGGGGTTTTGTAATGTCTTTAGTACAAACACATTCATAATCAGTTTTGGTTCTTCTCTGTTATTTTCCACCATGATCAACCATGCAACTTGACATAACTTCATAATTACATCTTACTTTCAAAATACTTGCATAAAATTAAAGGGCAAAAAGGTGGAATATGCTCTACAAAGTTTACCTTATTGGGCTGTTTCCATCAGAGGGCACAGTGATCACCTCAGCTTTGTACAGGCTGCTTTTCTTGGAGGATTGCCTGCTTGCCTTTGGGGTAGAAGCCTGTAGTGGGCTCAATTCATCTGCAGAAAGGGCAGTTCTAACCCTGGCTTTTTTAGGTGTAATGTTTGTTGATGTTTGGATTTTCTGCTGCCTTAAACTCCTCCTTAACTTATTCACTTTTGGACTTGATAAAATGATTACGTCTGAGGTGTTTTCCACAGTCAGAAAGTCAGCACCCGAATCCTCTTCTCCCTTACAATTGCTGCTGCTGGAGACAGGAGTTTGCTTTGTTTCTGAGGCCCTTCTTTTCCTGTTTTCTTTTTTCTGAACCTTTCTCGATCGTTTGGGTTTAGTTCTGTTGCTTTTAGGACGAGAATGTGTGGATCTGTCCCCATGATCTTCTGGTGTCCCACTCTCTATTTGTTTATTTGAAGGAATGGCATCTTCGGGTCCTTCTTTTTCTTTGGAAGGCTTTGCAGAGGCTTGCTTTTGTTTCCCAGATGTCTTTTTAACTCCAGTTTTTGTTACATCTGATGTTGGTTGCCTAAAGGCCTTCAGGAACTGATGCTTCTCTTCCAGAGTACATTTTGGCTTCAAAGAATCCATCCCTGCAGACTCTAGGACAGCCAACTCCAACTCCTCCTCCTCAATAACTACGTTAGATTTCCTTTTCTGAGTCACCTGTTCAGTCTGCTCACAGTCCAAGAGGGGTGGGCTGCTTTCCTTCTCCCCTCCACGTCCTTTCTGCTTCAAAAAAATGGAAGCTATTTTCCTGGAGCCTTTCTGCTCTTTGTGTAACGGAGGTATCCTGGGGGGAATGGAATGAACTTGTGCCAGGACAGTGACTGTTCTGAGTGGCAGCTGCTGAGACTCCTCACACTTTTCTGGGTCACTAACACTGTCACTTTTGTCCACTTCATTTGCTGTAGCACCAGTGCCCACTGTTGGCTTTGTGTCTTCTTCAGCATTGTTTTCCCCCTGACTCTTCAAGAAGTCCTCAAATGACACTGTTATTATACAATTATTTACCTGTGATGTCCCATCATCTGTAGGAGCCTCAAAACTGGAATCACCAGGAGCAGCATCACTCTCTGCTACTGTGTTTTTATTCTCCTCAGCTTCCTTTTTACAAGTTTCATTCATCGGGTTTTCAGACGAAAAACTCTCAGACAAATCCATATTTACTTTATGCTTCCTTTTCCTTGATTTCCTTATCCTATTTTTTGACCCATTTGTTTCGGAACCAGCGTTTTTCGCATCTTTCCTGGAGAGGACAACATTTGAGAAGTTCTCCCTTTCCACATCATCTTCTGCTAATTCTCTTGCACAGTTTTGGTCAACTAGAGTACAAGTAGCAATGAAGTCACTGCTGTCTTGTTGCAGTCTCGTTGCCACTCTACTGTCATCACTACTAATTTCTATTTCATGGTCATTTTCAGATTCCTTGAGTTTATTATTTAAATTAACTTTCTTCCCTTTTCTCTTTCGCTTCAAAGATGGTTTAAAAGCTGACTTACAGTCTTTGTCAGCAGCATCCAGCAGTGGTTTATCTTCTCCATCCCCAACTGGCAGTGTGGCTTTCTCAGTTACAGATGTCTTCTTAAAATAATCCAGGATATTGTTGGGTTTTGGTGATGGCAAAGCTTTATCCACTGGTTTTGCTAATGGTGAAAAATACCTTGTGATGGTTTTTACAGAGGCATCTTCCTCTCGTCGTTTCTTGCATGGCTGTAAAAAGTACAACATGAGTCTTGGTTCTAAAAAATGTAAGGTGACTTAGTATGGCAATATAAAGCAGTATAGTGATATAGATGAATGACACTACGGCTTTTTCAGAAGACACAACAGCTCTGCAGAGATTCCACAGGACTGGGGCTCTGCAAGTCTGGGTCACTTCAGCTGCTCGACCCATTGGTAACCTCGGGATGTTCCCAGAGCTTTGTGGGGCTTAGAAGGGAATTCCAATGTCACTTAAAATGTCTGATCCCACCATGAACATCTGACTCATCTACAGACGACCTTTCAAGTACTTAAAGAAAATGAATGAAAGAGAACACTTATCTCGCATCACAGTTCAAATCCTCATGATGCCTGTAAGCAGAATCCCCTGTATTTTGATCTCTGATCAAAGAGCATTCACTCGTACGGCTCAAAGGAAGACTCGGGCTCACAAAGCCTTTTACAACCCCTGGTTTATTACAAACCGAACTCTCGAAATCCCACCCTCCGAGGGGGAAAACTCCCCTTCTCGGAGCCCCCCGGGAGGCGATTCATGACAGTCCGGCCCGGGGGGCTTCTCACCGTGACCCGGGGGCTCCCCCACACCCCGCGGGCACAGCGGGCGCGCCCTGTCAGGGGCCAGCGGCCAAGGGGCGAACGCCAAAGGGAGCCCCGCGCCAGCCCGCCCTC
>VYXB01000610.1:96721-133176 GCA_013397135.1 Pachyramphus minor
CCGAGGCCGCGCCCCTTCTCACAGAGACCACTCCCATTCCCACCAAAGCCACGCCCCTTCTCCTTTCCGCGCTGTAAGGCGAGTTTTCCCGCCGCCGCCGTGACGTCACGCAGGACTGCACGCCGCGGACGTCACACCTGTCGACGTCACACCCCCAGTTCACGTCACGGCCACCGCCGACGTCACACTCTCTGTGCTGTCACACCCCGCTGACGTCACCCCGCCGGTCCGGGGCCCGCTCCCTTTTCCCGCCCCGCCCTTCCGGGGCCGAGCCCCGCCCGTCCCGCCCGCCGGTGCCGCCGTGCCCATGGAGGCCGCCGGCGAGGCCGAGGCGCGGCTGCTGCTGCTGCAGGAGGCCCGGGAGAGCATCGAGGCGGCGCGGAGCTACCGCCGGGAGCTGCAGCAGCGCCTGCGGGGGCTGCACCAGGCGCGGCAGCAGGTGGGGAGCGGGGCGGGACGGGCTGTGCGGGGCTCCCCTGCCCGCGGCTGTGCCCGCACGGTGTCCCCGGGGGGGAGGGGGCGGCACCGGGGACACCCCCGGGACACCGGCGACCCCAGGCTCCCAGCTCGGGCCGTGTGTTTTTCCATGACCCCGGAGCCTCCGGTTGGAGCCGGGGCTGGGGGAGCCCGCGGGACCCGCGGGTGGATGCTGGAGCTGGGAGATGTGGGAAGTGCCGGGAGGAAAGGGGTGTGAGCTGCTATCTGTTACTGCCCTGAGCCGCGTTGTCTGGGGTTATAGAAAGGTTTCCCAGGCGGGAATCAAGATGTGTACAGGAGAACGTTTTCTGAAAGTGGCTGGGATGCCGAGTCTGATTTAACAGGAGTGTCACACCCAGCGCCATCCCGTCACATCGGGTCCCTGCCGGGCAGCTGCTCTGTGGCCGGGCTGCCCTCCGAGCTCCGCTGTCCCCATGGCCCGCTCCCCGTGGGTCACGTACTCCGTGGGTCAGGCACGGAGCACTTGCCAACATTCCAGGTTGGCTGGTTCGTCTGCGGCTCTGCGCTGGAGCCAGGGCAGGGTTTTCCTTGGGACGGGACCAGCGGGAGATGCAGGGTGAGATAGGCAGGTGTGGGCAGGGAGAGCCACACGGCAGGACTGGCTCCTCTGCCGAGGCAGCCCCTGAGCGCTTCGGGGGTTGCAGACTGGGAGCAGTGCCTTCCTATCTTTGATTCAGCTCTGCAAGGAGTAAATAAAAAAACCCAAACAAAACCAAGGTCAGAGAATGTTTCTGTGGAGCCCTGGTAGTTCTTCTGGAGCAGATTCCGTTAGTGTAGGAAGCTGCTGTGAGTCTGCTGGGGGAGTGCCCTGCCCCGGGTGCGGGTGGGTCATTGCTGTGCATTAAATTACTCACTGTTGAAACCACAGGCTGCTTAAGAAAATGAATTGTGCGTGGCTGTCTTTAATCCAAACCTTGTCATCTCAAAGTGCTGCCTGGTGGCTCAGAGGGAGCTGAGAGGGAGCCCTTTGTGCAGCAGCTGTGAGTGTGTAGTTACCTCACCTTTCCCTTTCCTCTCAGGGGGAATTCCTTTGCTGTGTGCACCCTTCTGTTTTCTCCCTTTCCACCTCCAGGACCACGGGCTGTTTTGTCCCCAAAGGATCACACATCCAGGAGTTCCCTGGGGTTCAGATAGTGGGAGCTTTATCATCTGGGGGTGGGGGGCGATGTGAATGGATCGCTTCTGTTGCATCCTTTTCCTCTGGACCAATGGGACATGATTTTCCACAGCTCTGTATGTCCAGGGACTTGCATTTCCTCTTTTGCAGGGCGAGGAGTGTCTAATTTTGGGGCTGAGCTGCCCGTAATGGGCTTAGAGAAGTGGCTGCTCTGCCTTCCTTCACCCCACCCCTCCACAAAGCTAAACACTTCCTTTTTTACCCCCAAGCATTGAAGTAACACGAGAAGGGAAACTGAGCTGTGTGGCAGCTGCAGAGCTTCACGAATATTACTTGAGGAGGAAATTTATTTTACCTGACCAGAGAGCTTCCTGTGTTAGTTGTCTGTGCTTCTAAAGATCTCAAAATTACGTGTAAGGAGATCTGAGCATGTTGCAGAATTTCCCTGTGTGTGTGACTTAGAAAAGTTGTTTGCAGGGAGATGTTTACCCCTGACCCTTGCATCTTTGGCCCAGGCACGTTCCAAGTGTGTTTTCTTCCCTAAAAGTCAGATTCAGCAAGTTTGCAACCATTTTAATAAGCACTTGTAGAACCTTCTGTGGTCTGGTTCTTCCGGAGTCAAACCAGGCTTGCTGTTCACGCAAAGGCGGATATTTGAACAGAATTGAAAAGAAGGCAGTTTTAGGAGGATTTTAAAAATCCTGTGAAATTATAGGGCCTGGAAAAGTGCTCCTGGATAGTCTTCCAAAAGCCTGATACCTTTTTCTTTCCAAGGAGTATGTGATGGCAGAGTGTAGGGTTACAACAGTGGGTTTTTTTGAGGGGCAGCAGGGAGAAGGCCTGCAGGGCATTTGGATTTTTCAGACAAGAAGAACTCCTTGGTTGAAGTTTCTGTAACCCAGTTTGTATTTTGCTTAGTTAATACACTCTCCCTCTGCACCAGGCTGGTTTCTTTGCCTCCCTCCCTGCTGTGTGTGTACTAAAAATGACTAATTTGTTAACTGCTAGTGGTTGTTTTTTTGAGCTGAGTTCACTCAACAGCTTTTCTCCAGCAGACGTAGATGAGGTAGTTCAGGAAAAGATGTGTGTGGCCTTTGCCTTCATCCTGAACCTTTCTGTCCTGTTATCTGAATTCAGATCAAAGAGAGTGCAACACTGACCAGGGATGTGCTCGAGCAACACTTTAACGATTTGAAAGGGACCCTGAAGAAGCTGCTGGATGAGAGACTGCTGTCCCTGCTGCAGGAGGTGGATGTCATAGAGCAGGACAGCATCAAGCCCTTGGATGAGTGCCAGAAGCTGATAGAGCACGGGGTGAGCACAGCTGATGAGCTGCTCCGGGAAGGTAAGGCAGCACCTGGGGCTGGGCCTTAGCTCTGCCTTCCCGTGTGTGTCTGTCAAAGGCTGGAATATCCCTCTTATTATCAGTGTATTTGGCTCACTTTTGGATTTCTCTCAAACCAAATGTTAGGGAAAGGTTCAAGCTGGGTAGATGTGGTGAAGAGCTGATCAATGTTGTCTCCTACAAACCTGTATTTTAACGTTTCACTGCAGTCCTGGGGTGTACATGTGTCAGTGTAGCCTCTCCTAAAGGGCAGGAAGCACTGGGGAAATGCCTCACTGCAGAGGTGTTCAGTGCTTCTCCAGGACAGACAGAGGATCCTGCCAGGCTACCTGGAAACAAAATACATCTTGGGTACCATTACAGCAAAATTGGTGGATAAGTTATTTCTGTCTTACTGACATGAACAGATTATCCTGCTGGGTGTGACTGTGGATGGGGAACATCAGGAATGAAGCGGCCACTGTGTGGGGAAAATTCTCCCCCAAAGTCTGTGGACGGGGCAGACACAAGTGGACATGTGGGGTGTTGCTGTCAGGGCCAGATGTGCCCTGCTGGTGCTGAATACCTCTGCAGAAAGGAATGTCACTGCTGCCTGTTTCCCCCACGCTGCAGAACGCGCTGGGAGCGTGTCTGAGCCATGAGTGTGTTGGCAGTTTCCTTGCATTGTTCTCGTGTCTCAACTTTAACTTTCTTTCAGCATGAGCTCAGTCCTGGAGCTGAGGCACACTGAGCTGTGTCCCAGGGGTGGGAAAGCTCCCAGCTTCCCTCAGCCTCCAACTTTGTGTGTGCTGCCTTGGGAGCTCTGTGCCTGCTCACAGGAGTAGGGGCAGCATTTATGGATTAATTTGTTGGGGTTTTTGTCCATCACCACAGCTCTGGGACAGCTGGGAGTCACCTTGGTTTTATTTTAAGTCTCAGGTTACTGAATCAGGGTGGTGGCAAAGATTGCCTGTGTTTTATGTGAGTTCTGTGAGGTCTCCTGAGAACCTGACTGACTCTGCACTTCCATCCCCTGGTGCCCTGCACAGCAGCATCCCGGAGTCCTGTGGGCAGGACGAGCTCACGGGGCAGCTGAGTCAGAAAGGAGTTAAACCTGCATGGTTATTAAACCTCCTGCTGCCAATTGTGACGTGTGCTTTCCTTTAGAGCTCTGTAACATGTGTAATCCTCCATCAGCAGAAGGGCTGAGCTTGCTGATGTTGTGAATTACTGTAAACTCATCAGACAGGAGACTGGAGCACATGTCTCTATAAGCTGAGTGTGGGATGCTACTTTACATGGAAAGCTCAGGAAAATATTTCTGTTTATCCCCACACTTTAATTCACGGATTACTCCCATCACCATGACAATAGTTACCATTTTAATTCCAGCAAAAAATGGTTAAAACTATTTCTTGCTTTTAAGCCCCTCTTTTTTATTTTCTGATCAGTGAAGGCACTTTGCTTTTTTCTTCCTTTAAAGCAGGTGCAGGAAGGGATTAATAACCCTGATTTTTGGCATCTGACCCCAGTTCTGCTACTGAGACCTGAGGCAAATTATTACCTCTGTTATGGGGTGTGTCTACGGGGAGCTTTGAGAGCTTCAAAAGTTGCTGGATAGGCTTTATGTTGTTAACCATAATTGTATTTTCTAGCTAAGACTAGCAAAAGTGCTGAGGGTGCTGCACGTTTAATTGGTTGCTCATGTCAGAACTGGTTGTTCTTTGAAGCAAGGAATGCCTTTTGTGGATATTGTCTCATTAGGGGTATTTTTACTGTTTGGTTGCAGGGGAGAGTGCAGTCGATGGAGATGTGGGACAGCAGAATGAGAAACTTTGCAACTTTACAAAAAAAGCTTTACACATCCAACTGGACAGGTAAGACATGACACCCTGAGGTGACCTGGGGCAGCAGCACGTGTGCTCTTCTTGTGCAGGGCATCTTTTGTCCTCTGCAGCAAAAGCTTTCTGCTCCACTGCCTCCAAAGATTCCTTGGAAGTGCTGCTGTCCTGGTTGTTTCACAGACTTGCTGTGGGGCTGGCACTCACAGAATGGAGTGGGTTTCACCCTCCATATGCTCTGGAGAAATAGAGGCTGTTTATTTGTGAGCAGTGAAGCCACTCCTTGTGGAACAGCCTGTGTTTCAGGGTATTTACTGAGAAACAGTCTGGTTAGGGCTCAGACACAATGTTTTCTGAGTCTTTTAAGTTTGGACTGCACGTGCCAATTTCTGCAGCTGTTCTCTCTTTGCAAATCTGCCCAGATTCGAGTGCCTGGATGAAATATGGATTTGCAGGAGCTGGCCCCTCTCATTACAACAAACTTTCCTTTCTCAGCTTACCAGAAGTGCCCTCCTTGGTTGATGTGCCTTGTCTGTCTGCCCAGCTGGATGACTGCCTCTTTACCATACTGAAAAATCAGATATTCAGACATGGAACTGTGGCATCTCGCCCACCTGTGCAGCTGGAGGAGTTTGTGGAAAAGCCTGGGGGTATTTTAGTCCGATGGTGCAAGGTAGGTAAAATATCCTGTGTGACAATCCTTTAGCTTTGACTCTAATTGAAAGAATTGAACAATCCACTTTCTTTCTGAATTCTCTACTGCCTTCCAAGGACTGGTCCACTCCAGTGTGTGGTTAGAAACTTTAGAAGAGGTTTTTATGGTAATGGTGTCATTCAAAGGCAAGGTAATGCACTGATGGTGTGGTTGGTGCTGGGGTTTGTGTCTGCCTGACAGTGACACTTGTGGGTTGGACTCTTGCTCCTGGACTCCTCCTGCTCCCACCTGCAGGTAGAAAGGGCCAACATGCTCCTGTGCCTCAAATCCTTCCCGTGCTTGAGCAAGGGCCACGTGCTGGACAAGCAGGAAACAACTCCTTCCTATGCTCTTCCCACTAAACAAATAAACACCAGAGTGTAACCTGTGTGATGCCCTTGTACAAACAAGAGCAAGAGCTGCTGGGGGGTGTTTCTGAGAGGTGATTTCCACGTACCTGTTTGTGCTGTGGGAGTGGTTGGTTTGTGTGGCAGGAGCAGCCAAGCACAGTGGGACTGAACTCCACTGCTGCAGTGATGATTTTAGCACAGCCAGGATGAGGCTGAACCTGTTCTGTTGTGCTTTTACACCTAAATGTGTTTGTGTTCTGTGGGAGATGCAGTGGGTAGAAAGAGAAATAATAATATTGTGGTTAGTTAGTCCAGTGGCCTTTCTTTTCAACAGACAGACTATTTTTGAGTGAGCCACTGCTGTGGTCTGCTGTGGTTTGGTTGTTGTTGGACAGCTCTGCACTCCTTGGCAGCATCAAACAAACTTTTGTTGTTCTAGCAAGAGCCAGCCCTTGGCTGGCCACCCTTCATGAGTGCAGGATGTGGACTCAGGTTATGAACTCACAGGCAATGGGCACTGTTGTCACGTGGGGGTTGATTTTCTGTGCTGCAGAGGAGTTCCCTCAGTTTGGTCCTGCTTGGGGGTAGTGGAGCTCTTTTTTTTTTTTTTTGAGAGTGTGTGTATATAAATGTCTTTTGACTTAGAGATATCAAAGAACTGGAAATCATTGCCTGGAACAGTTTGTGAAGGACAACAGTGAGTTTCCTTGTGGTTAAAAACTGGCATTGAATTTCTTCTGCAGAGTTGTTTTCGGCTTTTGTCTGAAGGGTCTTGTTATAGATGTATAATCTAGCAAGATATACCTATATTTTAATTGTATGTGTATAATCTAGCAAGATATATTATTATATATCTTGCTGGATTGAAAAGTCTTCTTTCAAATGTTTCTTCTCCTGTAGATGCTTTTGAACTGTAATCGAGTAATTGTTGTACTTCTTTTGGTCTTAGTTGGTTTGGACACTGATGTTATTCTCTATCAGGCCCTGAAATCCCTTGTGGGTTGGTCACCTGCAGATCTGTCCTAAAATGTGCCCCTCGAGGGGCAAAGGGCAGAGCCGAGGGGCCCTTTCTGAAGGCAGTGGCTGTTCTGCAGGTGGATGAGGACTTCACCCCCCAGGATTACCGGCTGCAGTTCCGCAAGGGCACTGCCAGCCACTTCGAGGACGTGTACGTGGGCTCAGACACGGAGTTCATGGTGCTGCACCTCGACCCCCACGTGGATTACCAGTTCCGGGTGTGTGCCCGCGGGGACGGGCGGCAGGAGTGGAGCCCCTGGAGCGTCCCCCAGCTCGGCCGCACCACGCTGGTGCCACACGGTACTGCTTGGGTTGCTGTTCACCCCAAACCCCTGGGGAGCCAACTCCTGTCCCTCCATCCTGCAATTCATTCTTTGCTTCCCTCTGTGAGGGACGCTCACTGAGCCTTTCATTCACTGCTTAGCCTCTGAAAGCACCAGTGAGCCGGCAGTAAAACAATACTTTTCTTTCTCCCCCGCCCCAATCTAAGCTTTTTTGATGACCCACAAAGCTGCAAACACTTATTTCCAATTCCAAAAAGCTCTTATCTTGGAGAGGGAAAAACCTAAATATTCTCTTCAGATTTTTAAAGGCAGCAGGTGACGAAGGTTTTCCTTTGCCTACGGTATGACTTGGCAGGGATTGCAGCAAAGAGTGAACTTCTGGCGAACTCTGAGCTGGGAAATACTTTTTGTAGCTGCAGTTTATTTGAAAAACAAATCTCTCCATCAGGATAAGGCAAACCCAGCCCCTGTTTTTAATGCAGCCTCAGCTGCACCTGAGGTGAGGTGAGCTGAGTGGACACTGTGACTGACTTGAGCTGGCACAGACAGGAGAGAGTTGAGTCGGGATTCACACTTTTCATGCTTTGTGTTTGTTTTCTTTGAAGAGTGGACAGCTGGTCTGGAGGGTTACAGCCTGAGCAGCCGGAGGAACATCGCGCTTCGGAATGATTCCCAGTCCTGTGGTGTCCTCTACTCCAAAGCTCCCACCTATTTCTGTGGGCAAACCTTGACCTTCAGGCAAGTATTTCCCGGGTGGCTGTTGTCTGGTGGGTCCCCTGGGCTGTCACACCTGAGCTGTGTGACACCCTGTGGCTGCAGTTGTACATCAGCCCAGCCCTGTTGGGGTGGTGGCTGTGGGAAGGCTCAAGTCCTTCTCTTCAGTTCTGCTGCCTGGCTCTGTAGGAAAACACCTGATGTTCCTGTAGGACTTGCACTTATGTGAAACAGAGATGAGTGAACTCCTGAGGGATGGTAAAATACAGCCCAGGCTGAGCAAATGTCTGGAATGTTGAACTTCCTGGAGTCTGTAGCAGCTGTTCCTGGCTGAAGGCAGTGGAGCTTTGCCATTGGCTCTGTTTAACCTTGGGCCAGGGGCTGCTCTCCTTCCCAGACTGTCCACAGGCTTTGAAGGCTTTGGATATGAAAACCTTGGCTGTGCTGTTGGGATGACAGTCTGGCATTGATGTCTTTAATGTCTGACATAATTAGGGCTGGTCAGGGCACTACTTGAAACTGGCATTAGAAACTCCAGAGTGGGGAAGGGATCTTGGGAAATCCAAACTTCCATTTGACACAGAACATGATTAAAACCCTTGGCAGCTTTGCTGCCTGTCCTCCCATCCCTGAGATGATGCTGTTTAACAGGGTATGAGGAATGTCCTTGTGGATATGTCAGTTGTAATTGGAGACTTCAGAGACTCCGAAGCTTTAGTTCATCTTTCCCTGGTTAAATAAAACTACTTGCTGTACAGCAGGCAGCCCCCAAAGGCAATTAGAAGGGGCTGTTCATGATTTCTATGTAACTTATTCCGTGGTGTTTCATTTTGCCCTTCCTGATAATGGATTATCTGAACTTCAGGTGGTTGTAGTGTGAGGATCTGTTCAGTTGCCCTGTCTGAGATGGGATAAAAAGATCTAAAGCTTTCATTTGAAATCTGTTGCTAGATTTAACTTCTCTTGGCTCAGGAATGCCTGTGAAATTAAAGGCAGAACCCTGAGGTTTCCCTTGGTTCCCTCTCAGACCAGTGCCTTTTATCTTTTTTTATTGGTAGCACATGAAAATCTTGTGCTGCACATTTTGTTAACGTGGCCTTTCCTCCAAGGGGAGATTGTTTCAGGATGGCAGAGCACGAACAAGCAACTGCCCACAAGAACTGTTGTGACAGGAATCTAAAGGTTGTAGACAACCTCAGAAGTGGGTTGTGTTCCTCTTCCAAGGTCCAAGAGGAGCTTCTTGTGTGGAAATGTGAGAGATTTTGCTGAGCTTTCTCCCTCTGTTGGGACACANCGTGTGGAAGTGTGAGAGATTTTGCTGAGCAGGGAGATGCAGCAGTCAGTGCTTGGCTTTCTCCCTCTGTTGGGACACAAGGGAGTTGCTCTCCAGGGATGAGGGGCTTGCAGAGCAGACCCAGAGTGAGGTTCTGCCCAGATGTTTGTGGAGCAGCTGAGTGTTCTCTGGGCTCAGGACCCAGGCACAGGCTGGAAGGTTGGTGGAAAGAGAAGCTGTGATAAACACAGTGCTTTGGATCTGGCTTTTAAAGCCAGACTGTGGCAGTTGTCCTGAGGGTGAAGCATTTGGATGAGCTGTAGGAAAACATCACTGCTTAAGGTCAAGTCTCATCCTGTTCCTTTGCAGCCTTCAGGGAGCTGCCCTTGGGAAAGGGAATGTTTCTCCACAGTGATGTGCTCTGCATCTCTCCAAGGCTCTGTTTGCAGTGGGGAGCCACAGTCCCTCTGTCCAGGCTTTGGGATCACCCAGCAGATGCTCTGTGATGCTCCCACTGCCTTTGCCAGGAACACAGCACAGCCCTGTGGCAGCTGGCACAGAGGGACACCCGGGATCCCCCAGGCTGATTTCCCTGTGCTCTGAGGGAAATACAAGCTGGGGGCATTGGCTGGGTCGGTGCCTGTGCTGCAGTGACTGAACCAGCTCTTGTTGTGCAGCATTTGGGGTGGCAGAAGGGACTCAGGGTCCCACTGAGCATCGTTCCCACCAAGTATTTTGGGGACTCTTAAAAAAATTGTAAGTCCCGGGGATCACAATCATACTGGGTTTGTGGTTATGCATTTTTGGTGATTCTTGTGACTGTGCAAACACTTATTTCCAACCCAGAACTCAGGAAAGGCTCCTTTAACTAAGGGATGGAATGAATCAATGTTACCTTGTGCACAAAGTTTACAGATAAATGGCTGTTTATAAAGCTTCACCAGTAACTCAAGTTTAAAATCTAAAGCAGAGCAGCAAAATGAATTTGAAATCTCTTTTAAAGTTGCTTTGTGAAACACTGTGGATCCCTTCCAAAGCAAAAGCTTCTTTGAGATTTCATTTTTTTCCCTTCTGCTTTATAGTACAAGACTTTTGCTCTCTTAGTGATGTTCCCAGGGGACTGAAAGCCTAATGGAGTGCAAAAGTAAAACATGGTTCCAATTTTATCCTCCCTGTTTGTCTCGAAAGAGTTAACCCCTTGTGTGCCAGTCCACTGCCCACTTTAATTGGAATTTTTTTAAAGCTTTGCTGAAGTTTTCCTGTTGTTTGGCAACAACCACCTATCAGTGCTGGTCTTTCAAACTGCAGTGAAAATAACCACTATTTTACTTCCTAGAAAACACCACCTGAGTTTCCTGAGTCACTCAGGCTCTCTCTACAGTATGGTTTAGCACCTTTGAGAGGTGGCAGTACAAGACAAAGGATTCAAATGCAGAAGAGCCCATCAGTGGACAAACTGTGCAGCCCCTGCTCATTTGCACAACTTGTTTGCATTTTTTCGGGGAGTCTTGCCCAGCATGCAGTCCTAACTGCAGCTGAGCAGAAGCCACACTTGTAAATGCTCTTCTAGGCATTGCTTTTAGCACACATCTGCATCAAGCTGATTTATTAAAAAAGCCCAACCCAGCACCCTCACCCCATTACAGCAGAACAGGGCAGGGCTCAAAAAACCCGTTTTAGTTGTGCCTAGTGAATCCTTCTGAAACTACAGCTGTCTGACCATAATGTGTAGTGCTGCCCAGCAACCTGGTAGAGCTGATTGCAGATTTGTGCATATTGGTTCCCTCAGACAACTGGAAATCATTTCTAAAGATCATTTCTAAGCTGTGACAGTGGAAAAAATTATTAAATAGCACTGAAAGTCTGAAGGAAGCACGTTTATGCTTTGTACAGATTAATGTTGTTGCTCAGTGGAGCTGCTGGGAAAACTGGTAGGAATTTTGGTTGCTTTGGCCAATCTCCCTAAAAGTTGGGATGAATTTGTTGAGCACACAGAACAGGGGTTTGGTGTGACAGTCTGGATTTCAGGGTATGTTTTGATTTAAAGCTTCAGGGTGTGACTTTTGCTTGGCAGGATTGAAACTGTGGGTCAGCCAGACAGGCGGGACAGCCTGGGGGTGTGTGTGGAGCAGCAGAACGGCTTCGACTCCCTGCAGCGGGACAAAGCCGTGTGCATCAGCACCAATGGTGAGTCTGGAGCGTGGGATTCCTTCCCAAAACACACAGCCCCGGGTTCTTTACACCCCTGCAGAACGCACGAGCAACTCTTATGTGGGTGCTGCTCGTGCAGTTAAAAATCTTGGGTGAGATCCCAGCTCTCCTGCTCGCAGTTCTTGCAGCCTGCTGGATGTGCAGCACCAAATGCAGCAGGGTTACCTCCCCACTGACCTGCAAAAAGCAGGGAGAAAGTGAGGAATGCTGTTGGATGTGCTGACTGTTTCAGGGGCAGTGTTTGTGAACGGGAAGGAGATGACAAACCAGCTGCCTGCTGTTACCTCGGGCTCCACCGTGACGTTCGACATGGAAGTTGTGCAGTTGGGGCCCTGCAGCAACGAGGGAGGAAACTTCAAGCTCCGAGTGACCATCAGCTCCAACAACAGAGAAGTGGTCTTTGACTGGGTACTTGATCAGTGCTGTGGCTCTTTGTATTTTGGGTGTTCATTTTCATACCCAGGCTGGAAGGTTTTGGTGTTTTAGCAGCAGGTAAAGGGATTTGTTCTTGCTGTAAAGTGTTAAAACCAGGGTTTCCAGCTGTTTGACAACAATCTGGTAACAAAAACCTGTCTTTATAGTACTTGAACTCCACTATATTGTACTTCCTACTGGATTCATTTAAACAATAATTGTGAAACATTGGATTTGTTACTCTGGAAAAAGCTAGAAGCAGGCATTTGCTTAGGCAAGTTAATTTAAGCAGTCCATCAGACCTTTCCCTTTCTTCCTCCAGACTTGATTTGTGTCAGTATTTCATTGTACTCTCGTCTCAGGGTACGTGTGTTGTGTAGAGTTACCTTTGCTTCAAGATGCTGGTCTGTGAGATGAGCATGTGGGGGTGGTAGTGGACCAAAGTTGTATTTATACCACCCAGAGAGAGCAGAGTATTTAGAGCAGAGTCCTGCTGTGCTTCCTTGTACACGCTGCTGCCTTAGGAGTGAATGGGCAGCTCTGCCTGCAGCCCCTTCCCGCACGGTACCGCTCATCCCTCGGGAGCAGGGACACGAGCCAGCTGTCCAGCCATGGAGCCAGCCTGTTACTGAGTCACTCAAGTGCCTTATTCTCGTATTTCTTGAACTGTTGTCTGTGTTGTTACTTGGAATGTGTTTTCTGGAGTAGCTGCACGGTGATGCTCACATTGCCTCAGCCAAACCGATTCCCGGAGCGGGATGTGATCCTGATCTGTTCTTCCCGACTTACAGCTCCTGAGCAGCCTCTGCCACAGCAAGTGTCAGGGATTTGGTGTCTGGGCTTGATGTGTGGAGTGGCAGCTGTGCTTCCTCAGAGCCCTCCTGACCCTCAGCACAACCTTCTCTCTGCTGTCCAGCTCCAGGGACCATGGAAGTTCTGAGGGGTGGAATTCCTGGTGATCCCAAACTGCTGCCTGGGAACACTCTGCAGTCCCGTGCAGGTGTATGGTCCAAGCTGGGACTGCTGCTGGAGATCCACCTGGGGAGAAGGGGCAGGGGCTTCAGGCAGACCCCAGCTGCAGAGATCACAGATGGTGGTAATTCAGCTGCCCCCTCCACAGCATAGGATGGGATAAGGGATTAATATGAAATAAATGACTTGGAGTTCAGAAGTTACATAAAGTTACACCTCTTTCCTCCAAGGAGCAACTAAGATTGAGAATGAGCTTATCAAAGAGAGCCAATTCCTGGTAAAAAGACTGTGATGCTACTGGATTTAAAAATTATATTAAAGTAACACTCACTGAGGGGCTTCTTACCTCAAGTTCAATTGAAATTAAATATATTTTGTTAGAATAGCAATATTTTTATAAAGCCTAGACAATCATATTGCCCTTTTTCCTTCAGTGGCACTATGTTACACACTCTGTGTTGCACCATAAGCCTAAAGCATAAAAACCATATTTTACATTGAATTAAGATCCCCCATCCTCACACTGTCAGTACAGAAAGATCAGCCACCCTGCCTGCATTTTTCTCCAGGCATCTGTAGCAGGACACAAGAATTTCAGACAAAAATGGCTGTTGGTGTTTACACCGTTTGCAAGGGAAAAAAAAAGTGTGTAGATTCAGAAAGAATCTGCATGTGGCATAGTTAGGTTGGAATTTGCTGTAAGACTTGAAGTGAGGAAGACTGGACTCCCTTCAGGTCAGATTATCCAGTGTTAGCAACAACAAGCCTGCAGTACTCAGTTTTTCAAGCTCAAGTATTTCAGTGTTAGGGATTGAGAGGATACTGGCTTATCCTGTGCTTTCAGTGTTCCTTTAATTCTGTGAAGAGTATTTTCAGGTTTAGTAGATGAAACAGTGTCAGCCCCGCTCAGAGAGGGGTGGGCTGGCACTCCAGGTAGCAGCGGACTTAGATCTTGCTCCAGGTAGTAGTGCTGGCAGTTTTACTTACACACTTCAGGTATCAGGTACTAGTTGGAACTTAGTACTTTTACCACATGGGAACTAAAATTGTGAATATCCACAGTTCTGAGGTACCGCTGGGTCAGGTACCTCTGCATCTGCTTTTGGAGGGGCTGTAGATTCTGCAGGATATTTACTTACATATTAGTAGAAACTAAAGCTTAATCCTTGAATTCAGGTACTTCCAGAGGTGGCAAAGCTGTGTCAGTTTGTTCAGAACACACATAAAAGCAGCTGAAATGACTGTGAAGGGCCATGAGAGGCCCCAGCTGCTGCCCCGGAGAGCTGAGGGTGGCTCAGGACTGAGTTCTCTGCCTTCAAGCTTTAGCTGGATGTTGAACAAGGGCAGTTTGCCAACGGTGGGTTCTTTTGCTGTTGTGGTGGTCTTGTTTTTTACTTCAACTCAGCACAAGCTTTGCTGTCCAAATTGCAAATGAGGTACTTGGAGTCGCCTCTTGGAGCTGCACCTTGTGAACGGGGCAGGAGCAAAGAGTCTCAGGGCCAGGGACCCAGCACTAAAGTAACCAAGTACTCAAGAAGTGGAAGGGGCTTGAACTAAGGGGTTTAATCCCGTTCTTCCACAGCAGAGTTCAGCTGGATGGAAAACTTGACACTTGCTGTACAATTTTCACCTCTGGCTCTTGGAGTCCTGCAAGCAACAGAGTGTTAACAGCTTAGAAACCCGACCCTGAACGTTGTTTTCCTAAGCTAGTACAGTCACTTACCTCAACTAAGACTTATGTGTCAAGTGAAATTTGAATTTTTTTAAAATAAAGTTTTATCCCTCAACTGTGTCTGGTCTAGGAAGTTATTTATTGTGGTGTAAAGCTGAGCATCACAGTGTTCTAACAATGTAAGAACATGTTTTCTAGAGTACTGCACCCATCATTAAGAGCTTCTCTCCATTAATTTTTCTTTTCATTTTTTTCATCTTCTCTCAGATCAAGTGAACAATTTCTTTCCACATTTCTCACCTGTGCACTTCCCTTTATTTCCAGCTGAATTCAGATCCTAACTGACATTTCTTACAAAAGTAATTTCCCCCTTCTTTTTATAAAATTTATTACAGCATCTATGAACTCCTTCCCTCAATATTCTGTCAAGGCTGATCTGTCTCTTCTCCATTTTACTGTTCCCATCTCCTCCTGGTGCATTCCCTGGTGCAGCTCTTACCCACCAGTAGTTTTTGGCCAGTGTTACTGAGCGAGCAGCAGAGGTACTTAATCACCTTCAAATAAAGTCCATGTTGGACTAACACACAGATTTACTTCACTCCCTTAGTTCTGCTTTACCTGCAGCCTGTTCCAGTTATTTGGTCTCTTTTAAAGGAAAAGTAACTTGTGAAAGAAGTGAGGAAAGCTGCTGACTTGGCAGCTCTCCCTCATAAACACACCACTCACATGAATTTCTTCACGATGAGGTGCCGGGTGTTTCTCCTCACGAGTTGCAGCTTCACTCTCAAACCAAGCAGCCTAAAGCAGGGAAGAGTCATGGAAGGACTTACCTACTCCAAGGCCTTTGTTTTCCCAGATGTGAAACCACAATGTTGGGTCTGTAACAGGGTCTGGTCCCACAGGAACACCTTCACCCAAGCACTGCTCGATGATGGCACCAAACTTCTGTGAAATAAGAAACACTTAACTTGGAACAGCATTGTCAAAACTGCCCTCACAGAACAGCTGCTGTATTGCCAAAGGTAAAATCAAGCTGCTGGTTTGGGGGGTTGTTTTGTTGATTAGGTAAATAATCAGAACAGTTCAAATTGTTGGCAGCTGCTTTGTTCCAGGCATGGAATCCTTACCCCACCCCCCAAAATTCAATGACTACGTTCAAGACACGCTCCAATCACCGTGCATGGAAGGTGAACAACTCCAATCCCTCTAACACTTTTGAATATAGTATTTAATGCACTGAATTAAACATTCAGATCAGGTCAGGTTCCAGCTCGGGGCTCACAGACCCTTTGTGATCAGCAAATACAGAACATCAGTAAAACCTGCCGTGGACACCCCAAAGGCCAGAGGAGAACTTTGACAACACCAGAGATGAGAATGTACTGGCCAACAGCAGCCTCATCCTGCACTTCACTGCTGAACTATTCCCAGCGTGGAAGAAGGTTTCCAGGTCTGCCATTGCACAGTCACTGCTTGGCCAAGCAATGCAATTCCTGCCTTGTTCCCTCCCACAGTACCTGGAGAATCCGTCCTCTGCCGTGCCACAGAGGGGATATTTTAAGCCAACACCAATTTAAACTTCACTCCATATAAACTATTTTATAAAATGTTTGAAACATTAACCACTTGCTTGTAAAAAAACGCACAAGTCTTAGTTCTGTAAGTGCCATCCCAGGGGACATGTTCCATTTGCAGTTCTATAAATCACAGTTCTGAACAGTAAAGCACAACTTACGGATCGATCTCTCTCAGCTCTACCCCAAGAAAGGAGAATGGAAGTTGTTATAATCTGGCTAAAAATATGGAATCTGTCTAAAACCCTTAAATATAGCTGGAACAATCTGGCAAAGGAAGAACACATATCCAAATTTTAAAAGTCAGGTGCTGCTCGAGGCCTCTGGACAGAATGACTGGACACCCATCATGGCAGATTTCGTATTACTGAACTTTATGTACAAAAGCTGATTTCAAATAAAACATTTAATGAAAAACAATGGTTCATTTAAACAACTCAACTTGTTTTGGGTGGGGGGGGTTCTGTTTGTTTTGGTTGGGGTTTGGTTTTGTTTTTACATCTACTGTACCGTTCAAATTCTTTTTAACCAGCTTACATGGCATCTGCAAAGGTACATATAGAAAAGGCATCTTTATAAATAGAAAACAAGGGGATTTTTTCAGCTTTTATTATAAATTGACATGACATACAAAGTTTACTGAACAGAAGTAATTTCATTACTATTTTTGGGGGGATCACCAACTTTTTGTGCAAACAATGCTAGCCTTCTTTTAAGCATTAAGAGCATAACTGCTTAAGAAATGACATAAGCAATAATTCTAGAACTACATCTCCCCTAAAATAATCTATTTTTTTACATATGTGCACAGCTTTAGCAAATTAAAGCCAGAGAGAAATGCATGATGTACTATCCAGAGGCATAATTAGAGTTTGCTAAAACTCAGAGAGCTGGCAAATTCAAGAAGTTTGTAATGAAAGCTGCAGTTTCCCTCTTTCCTATTTTTGTACACAAAATCAGTGACTAAGAACTTAATACTGGATGACAAATCACATCCACACCATTAGTTAAATAGTCTCACAGTTAAAACACATCTTAAGGACCATCAAAATCAGTATTTACATTTTATAAATTTCTGAAGACACCATTAGAAAGCTTATATACCCCTTCAACAAATAGGGAACTGCATCTCATGGTGATGGAATGAAATTAAAACAAAACAAAACAAAAAAACCTGTATTTACAGCAGCATTGTTTCCTTTATAAATAAAGAATATGAAAAATGAAATATTTTAAGGATAATAAAAAATTGAGGTGATGTCACTCAACCACAGTGCTTGCTGGAATAAACCCTTCGGTGCTGATACTGTACCAGTAGTGAAACCACTTTCCATTGGAAAAAATCTGTAAACGTATGCATAAAATGTGTTAACAGCAGTGCAAAACTGCTCAAATATAGTCTAGTCAGCATCTTAGTATCTGTATTGAATACAATACATCACAGAATACTTACATAAGAAGTGCAACACATTTTCTGGTCCAATTTTACAGTGCATTTTTCCCTCAAGAGTGGCATCTCGAAAAGCCAAAGCTAAACCCACGGCCCGGCCTTGCGGTCTGTCCTCTCAGGCAAGAACTTCCCGGGAAGTCGGCGCCGGAATTCCTGCAGAGGGACAGGAGCCTCCGGCCTTAGCATGGCACACCAGGATGTGCAACCCCCCCAGAGGGGTTCCACCAGAGCCTTTGCTGTAGCTGTGTAAGTGTGTGATCAGGATAGAAAGGAGCTAATGTTCAAGTCTGACATGGTACACTGGGCGATCGATACATCGGAATTATCCACGAAACCCAAACTGCTGGTAACCTCAAAAAAAAAAAGCCAAGGTGGGACTTCACTGTGTCTGCAACATGAAAAGCCCAAGATCTTTCCAAACAGGCACAAGACAAAGGAAGTGCTAAGTTCGCCAACTTTTGAGAATTTTTAGTGTAAAAAAAAAAAATAAAAATTAATTAATTGGTAATTTATGGTCAATTGATAAATGATTTCAAATACAAGGATCAAGGTTAAACTGTAAATAGTGAGACGTTAGTTATCTTCACAAAAAGCTACAAGGAGAATTTCTAAATAAGAAAAGCAGAAACTGTATCCCAATCCCCTTTCCCTAATGTTTCACAATTTCATGGTAGGAAAAACAGCCAGATACAGATGCAAAAATCTTAATATAAAAACGGTTTTACATATACTTAAATTATGTAAATTCCATAAAGTTCTTAAGACACTAATTACTAAAATTACAAAAAGATTTTCATATTGCTCTTCATGCTCAAACTCTTAGAATATTGTCATTACATCACCAAAACCAATATACATGTAGTACTTGCATAAGTAACTGAATAAAAACCCTGTTTAAACAATATCCTTGTTGAAATCATTTATTTCCATCCAGCAGTGCCTGTTTGGAATCTCTGTATTTCTGTGTGTAATTCTTTATGGAGCTCATGCACCCTTAGAATGTCACTTCAATGCTTTTGTCCGTTGAATGACAAGTTTTGTGACTTCAGAGCTTCTGTTTCTTGCTCTGTTTGGTGACACCTGAGATGCTTTCCGCTTCCGAAATCCTCTCGCGCGCGGCGTTTTCACTGTATCCGTTCGTTGTCCCACTCTGCTCCTCGGAGGATTCCTCATCCGTCGGGGAGGCCGATTCCCCCTTCTCCAGCTTCTGCTGCATCTCCCGGAGCCTGGCCACAGCTTTGTCTATGGACATGATGCTGATGAGGTTAAAGTCATGCATGCTGACCAGGTGGAGCATAAAGTTTCGACACAAGTTCTTCTTGATGATTTTCTGTCCGTAGTTTTCCACAAACAGCATACAGGCATGATTCATTTGATTGTCAGCAATAAACCTGCCAAATTAAAAGGCTTGTCACTATGCAGGTAGAACATTTTCAAAGACAAAAAGGTTCTCTACGTGGTTTATTACACAATATCTGCAGGTTTTTTTTGCTCTTTGCAGTCCAAAGGGCTACTAGGCACAAGAACTTTAAAAAGCTTAAACTCTCAAAAAGCTTATCCTTTAATGATCCTTTCCTAAACACCTGAGCTAACTGAATTTTAAGTATTTAATGAATTGCAATACCAAATGATCAACCAGATCTGTAATTTATCTGCATCAAAACTAAGCACAGTGACATACCCGTGCTTCATAACGTGAAGATTCCATAATTTCATCACTTCTTTCTCTCCTTCGTTAACGTCAGAAAATTCTTCAATTTGCTGGACAGAGAAAGGATTGGGAGGAAGGACAGGAAAAGAAACAAACACACTCATCAGAACTGCATGTCTGCTGCCAAGCAGTGAGACCATACCCAAAATTCAACTTATGCACAGAAATATATATAGAAAATTTACGCTCTGCAGTCAGAAAAGTTAGAAAAATGTAATCTCATGTAGAGACTTGGGATGATAAATTCTGTCCTTTATCACATACACCCCACACTGTGTACTCCTCATTCCAGCATCTCCTCTCTGAAGGAGAAAACCAGCCCCAATGAAAACTTGTTTGAACACAAAAGTAGCTTTGCAACTGAAGGCATACTTGAATAAAACAACCTCCGATTCCAAGAATTTCCATCTACAGTTGCTCAGCAAAATTTTCTGCTCTTAAAACGCATAATTTTCAAAATATATGCCTGATTGCCCCCTGAAACAACTGCAGATCATCTTTCAAAAACCAGAGTCCACTTAGAACTATTTTATGTAAATGGAATAATTACAGTGATGGTTTTCTCCCGTAGCCACTCCGGGTCCTTTTCGTCCTCACTGTCCACTTCCATCTCTTGGGGGCGGAGGGGCAAACACGTGTCACTGTGGAAGTACAGCCGGTTGTGCCCACTGCTGTAGGTCCTCTGCTGCTCCACCTCCCCGTCCTCAGACTCCAGGAATTCCGACATACTTGCTTTCGTACGCTTTGGCCTGGCAGGAGGGAAGGAAGAGAGCAAATACTGAGCAATTGGTTCACACAAATTATTTTAAGCTCTAGCTTGCAAAAATGTTGCAGTGGGGGGAACCTCCCATTAAAAACCCAGCTTCTCCTTTTGGAGAAGAAAAGGTTTAGGATCAGGCAGTTAAGAAGAGCTACATCATGATGAGTAGGTACCTCAACTGAAAAGGTGCAGGAAAATCTCAGGTGAAGTTACCAGTCCCTCAGTCACAACAGTGACATTTCGCAGTTTATTTGCACCTATGCATTTACAGCCCTCCAGGTTTCACAGATCTGCTCTCTAGGCCATAAAGCACGAGCAGAGCTCATTTCCCAGCCCCACCTGCAAACCAGTATGTGTGTGATGGGGGTTCTCTTGACGGGCCCGTTGCGGCTGAAGGCGAAGCCCGGTTGACGATGGATGTCCTGGGGGTTCCCTGCGTAGGAGCCATCGTAGCACTCGTTGATGGACACGTCTATCCGAGCACCTTTGGGATGATACTGGAACAGGAGTGCAAATATTCTGAGCACACACCAATGACAGCACATCAAGCAACCTTTTAAATTCTGAATACCTTAAGTATCACCTATCAATAACCAGATAGAGCTCCATTTTCCTTTTACAACACCCCAATAATTTTTAACCTCCAGTACTATTTAACTGTTTTATATAAAACCGCTCAGAACTAATTATAAAATGAAGGAAAATATCAGCTAACATAAACCCTAGAAATCAGAACATTTCTAGATTTCCTAAAGCTTCAAGGGACTTCAAACCAAAAGTAGATTACGTTGTTTTCTACATCACAGAAAAGAGCACACTGATACAAAAGCAGTAGCTACAGTCAGAGTTCTTCATCTAGTGATCAGAATTATTTTATATATATAGATAAAAAAAATAGAAAATCAACCCCACTTTTTTCCCCTGTAACACACATTAATTCATGTCACATTCAAAGGAAGTGGCTTCTAACCTGCAGGTACAGCCCTACACTTCAACAGGGTAGCAGCAGAATCCCTGCACAGGGGATCTGTGACAGCCTGTACAGTGCTCCACAGTGCTGAGCTACTACTAGAAAACTACTTACAACATAATTAAAGATAAATCTGCTGTGGCAAAGCTTCAGATGTTTGAGTAAACTATAGAGCTTCCGGCAGTTCAAGGTGCACCAGGGGCAGTGCAAGTCGTCTCTGGCCTCAGTCTGCTGCCTCGTGTTGTTGTTGTACAGGAACTGATGGAACAAAGGAACAGCCAGGGCAGTATTAGTTTCATCCACTCCCCAAACCAAGTGGGAAATTGTTTCAGGAGACCTCTACAGCAACAGGAACATTTGAGAACACTCCACCAGCTCGGTGTACTCAAACAGAGGTATTTGAGGAATTTTTTTCCCCACAGGAAGACCACCTGTCCCCTCCAGATGTCTAACAAGAGATGCCCTTTGTCTTTCAGAACATCAGATGTGCCCCCAGGAAGGTTAGTTTGCTAAAATGCTTCCTGTAAAAAGCAGTATGTGGAATGGCTTTTAGTCTGTGAATCTGAGACCCCCTAAGGCTCTAAAGGGGCAAATGAGCATTTCCACCCAGCTCAGAAAGGAACATTTTAATTCCACACAGTACTTAGGATTCTAGTTTCCCCCTCTAATTATTTTCAATACCTGGTAAAATATTCGCAACTTCTGTCGAGGTTCATTTAAAACATCTCTCTCTTTTCTTGTTTGAAGGTCTGTGGGCAAGGATTCTTTCACAGCTGAAAAAAAAGCAGATGTAGATACAGATTTCTTTGGTGCAAAGGAACAAATAGACTTTGTTTCTTCCCCAAGTATGGAAGTTCTGAGAAGGGCACTGCTGCCGAAGGAGACAGGCTACTTGAGGGTACTTAACTGCACAGAAAGCAGATGCTTTTCTCATAACAGTAATTCCCTTGCTATCACTGCTCCAGCTCCAAACCTCACAGTTATATATCCAACACAAACTCAGACTGCAATGCCATTTGCTCAAGTTCTCCAAAGCACTATCCACTCTTCCCAAGCAGTGCCTCACTGAACCCTGGAGACTACACCTGGGGACAGAACCACTGCACTCCAGACTCACTTCTATCATAGGGAGCCAGAAGATTCCTTAATCCCACAGTCCCAGTCCAGTTACAAGCTTGGAAGTACTGATTACTCTCCAGTAAATTGGGTGCCACTCCAGAGTCTAGGCCTGTTCAGAGGTGTTGAAACAACAGGAGCAGCCTGTTGTCTTCTCTACAAGTTAAGTTTTCCAGATGATCTGCCAACTCAACATCCCAATCCAAAGACACAAACAACTGGGAGAAAGACAAGTTAAAGATAGTACCTAGGGGCAACTTTCCCTCTAGTTTATGGACTGAACATGAGGCCATATGGCCTGAAATATCCCTTTGACCCAAACCAGGCCAGTTTGGGTCAGCTGTCCTGGTTGTCTCCTCCCAGTTCCTTGTGTCCCCCAACCTTCTTGCTGGTGGGGGGGTGTGAGAAGCTGAAAAGCTCTTGGCTTAGTCTAAACACTGGTTAGCAACAACTAAAACATCAGTGTTATCAACATTATTCTCATCCTAAATCCAAAACACAGCACTGTACCAGTTACTAAGAAGAATATTTATTGTATTCCAGCTGAAACCAGGGCACATACAAATCCAAAAACTTGGAGAGGAGTAATTGGAGTAGAGCAAAGCAGATAATCCCAGAAGTCTTACTGGGAGATTTCCCCCAGTGTATTTCACAGCAGGATTTACAAGCATTGTATATAATCACTTCAATATTGCCATGATTTCAAACACCCCACTATGTTTAGCTTTTAAATTTACCTTAAAAAATATGGGATACAACAAAGCCTGCTTATTTTGACTTTTCCCTGTTGAGAATTCCCTGAAGAAGATGCACCAGTGAGCCAGGAATCCCTCAGCACACAAGGGCCAAGCAGATGATTATTCAGCAGCAAACCCAAAGTTTGCTTACCTATAGTCTGAGTAGGTTTAACAGAATTGGGCTTGTTTTCTTGAGGGAGGCTCTCAGAATTTCGTGTTGCAAGAGGCTTGGCTATAGGAGCTGTAGACTTGTCGTTTGTGTCTCCTGTCCAACGAAGAGTAAACTGAAGTGTAGGTCCCTGAGAAAATGTTTCAAATGGAGGCAACCTCTGGGGGTGGAAATCAAAAATAAAACAGCAGAATTAGTGTCTTTCCATGTACAAAAGCCAGGAGAAAATATTCACAGAACGGAGGTAGATGTATTTGTTAAAATCCGGGTAAAGGCTAATAGGATAATTGAGCTTATAACTATACTTTTACTACATAATTTGGTTCAACTCTGCTTTTTTCATAATTATAATGATCATGACAGAAATTCACATTGAAAGAGAATTATTTCCTGTCCAATTCAATCCATTTTCAGAGGAACAGCCACTGACTACGTTTCCAACTGAGCTCCACCTTAACCCAGATCATTTTAAGTGAAGACAGTTTTCTCTCAGCCACTACAACAATCCATACCTTCCCATCAAGTATTGTTTCCCACGTTGCTCTTTTCTTGCTAATGGGACATTCTTCCATTTCCTGCATGGCCACTTCATATTCCCCATCCAGAAGTTGCAAACGTCTGTCAGGACAAAATATGTGTAACCCAGCTCATTTTTATTGTTTGACTAAGTTTCCAGGAGCCTAAAGGCAGATTTTCAGGCAAATTTATTTGACAACTGGGTGTGGATCTTGACAAACATCATCCACAACAAAGTAAAATGTAAAGATTAAAAAAAACAGTAAGTTTTTATGCGTGATCTCATTCTTCTGCAGATCAGACATTCTCATTTACACAGCTGCAAGGCTGAGAATGTCCTTGCTTATGTCTCATCACTACAAAACCACCTAATAGTTCATATCATGTTTAGCAAATCAAAGTTTTCCAGTGGAATTAAGTAATAGAAAAGAACAAAATATTGTCAAGACTTCTAAGATGATACAGACTAGAGAAGGAAATTTCTTTTAAAAAAATCAAGCTCTTCTCCATCTATACAACTTTCAAAACCATATTTGAAGAAATAACTGGGTTTTTTTCAGAATGCCTTGGAGATGTTTTAAGCAGCTTTTTCTTGAAGCTCTATTTTTATTGATAAAGAAACCATGTACCTAATTCTACCTGGGATCTGCATTTGCCATGGATAGAACTCTTCATTTACTGTACATAATCACTGAACAGGTCTCAGGGTAAAATGTGCATCATGAAACATGTAATTTTTTTTTTAAACACAACAAGCCTAAGCTTTTATTGTAAATACCAACTAAAATGCAGCCAAAAAATCCTACACTGTAAATGCATATTAAGTTTATTATTAAACAAATTTCCAATGATTACCAGAAACAATATTTATTTTGAATAACATTACCTGTTTTTATCAAATACAGTCATCTGTGCTACAAATGTCTTTTCCCCATCTTCACGGTTTGAAGAGTTTCTTTTTCTTCTGGCTGGAAGCTCCTCATTGACATCTGCACACAGGAAATATGGGATTCAATCATTGTATAAGCACAGATTTAAAAGGTCAAACACTCTCTATGCAATTGCAAACTATAACTGGCTGTTCACTGTGTCAGGTGTGTCACACAATAGGAAAGGACAATGCAATGGAAAGGGCACTTAGCTTAAAAGTAATCATATTTTAGGTATGTTCTCATGTATTTTTAGTTTCATCATATTATTCTGTCAGCATAAAGAATTTGGGATCTCATCTTCCTCCTCTTGTGGCTATAAAATAGTGAGAAATAAAGTTTTTCATTCTACATGCACTCACTCCAAGGCTGTAACATTTGTGATATAACACATCTTAATAAGATTAAGAAAACAGCTTTTAAAAACTTGTTACTTAGGTATTTTATCTACTGGCTTCTTTTTTTTTCTGAGAGACACTGATAGAACCTACAGCTGGGTCAGCAGTGACCAGTGCTGGTGGAGGATTAACAATCCTCTCAGTGCAATATTCACCTTCACCAACACATTAATAACAAGTGAGGTTAAATCTACACAAAAATTGAGCACAATTTCTAGTTCCCAGCTGAATTCCAACCCCTCCCAAAAGAGACTGCAAACAAATGAAAGCCCAATCAGTCACTGAGCTACTGCTGGCCCTTGTCAGAGCATGACCTACGCTGCACATCAAGACAACTCTGCACGATAAACCCTGCAAAGGCAGATTTAAAGGCTGAAGGTACCGATGTTTTCATTGGTTTCCCCGTTGATCAGCCCATTAAACTCTCTCCTTCCCGGGCGAGTGACTCTGAATAACAACGAGTAGGACTTCACCATGTGGCTGTTGCTTGGCTCGAACTCATTGCTGGAGACTGCCAGTGAGGGGAAGTTGCCTGGTTTGATTTGGCTGAGGTCTGGGTTTAAAGGCACCTGCTTTTTACCTGTAGGGACCTGTCTTATGGGACAACTGACATCCTGCAGCAAAACAAGACACACACAGCAATTAGGTCTTCAGACTGTAAAGACATTAAGTGTTAAAATTTGTATCATTTGTGAATTGTACTTGTTCTGCCAACTTTTCGAAAATAAGCCCTGTAACAGATACAAATCAGAAAAAATCTGGCACAATCCCAGGTTGTAAATGCAAAACCAGATATTTGTAAGTGTAAACAAAACTGGCATTCTACAAGCCCTTCTGGCAGCAGCCATCTTTCTCTAAGTGATTAAATTAACACTAACATGAGGCACTTAGAAAGATTGTAGAACAGCCATTAATACTAATTTAATTCTGTTTACCTAAAGAAATTAAATGTTTTGGTTATATATATACATTTCAAGGGCTTCCTATCTTCTCCTTGCAATATTACAGAGTGCACTTTGTGCTATCTTTGAGATAAAGAACCACTTACCTAGGATTTATTATATTCAGTACCTCTCAAACAGATCATTGAACATTGTGTAGTATTGGGAAAACAAGGCAAGATGGCCTAAATATGAAACTTGCAGCAAAACATTTGGGAAAACCATCAGCACCTGCTGATTTCACCATATTTATACACACTGTAGCAATTAACAAAATTGGCTAGAAACAATATTAACTCTTAAAAACATGTCAAAACAGCTTAAGAGTCTTGGGGAAAATACACATAGTTCTGCCTGCAAATCTTTCCTTTCTGGTTAAAAGTTACAGCATTCATTACTGAGCCTCCCATATTCCCAGAGCTGTGAAGATGATTTGCCAACTGGTGTGAAACAAACACAGATAAAACTGCAATCAAATTCAAAGATGCTTTAAAAACAAAATAGGAAATCGTTTATGACTCACAGTCGCTAAAATCTGCCATAATCAAAGTGATCAGAGTAAAAAGCACAGGTACAGAAAAGATAAAAATCCAATAGAAATCAACTAGAATAGATCAGTTATTGAATTTGAAGACTAGTTTCAACAGAGGCATCACTGTATGGTGATGTCAATCAGGCAGTCCAGAAGCAGACAAACATTTTGCTTTAATACATTTTAATAGTTCGTCAAATCATTTTTACCTTTCGTTTCTTGTGGCAAACTTTCACCAGCAGAACTTCCAGGGTCACAGAATTTTGTTCATTCTCTGAGTTTTGTGATGGCTTATCTGAACAGAAAAACATTTCAAGTTCTGAACAAGTGAAGGTCTATTCAATGGCATAAATCCATCTGTGATTACTTTTTAACCACAAGCACCTCCAGGCACAAAGAGCTCCAGCCAAATTCTAACTTTCAATTCTCCCCAAATTTATTGCAAATTCCCACTTGAGAACATCCCCTACCTGTTCTCATCCTAGAGATTAAAAACCCTAATTGATCTCTAATGTTTAAAAGAGCAACTTCACTCCCCTGTTATGACAGAGGAAAAGGTTATGCGCAGATTTAAGGGCAATCAGAACACACTAATTACACTAGTCAAGTTATTTTCTCCATTCTTTTTCTTTACACCTTGCACACCTAGAATTTGGTTTGCATCAAAATGTAAGATCCAGATGCTATCAGATAAGAAAACCAAAGAAAATTAAAAAGACAACCTTAAACATTATGCAAATTTAAATATATGCAAATAGCTGCTAAAGGACTCTGGAAAGAACCTGAAAAAAAGTCTTAGGAAATATGACTTGGCTTCAGATAAATCTCCTAGAGCCTGGAATCTCCAAGGCAGCTGCTGCCAGCAGTGTGATCAGCAATGCCAAATCAAGAGTTAAAAATAACATTTTATTTTAATGGACAAACAGCTCTTTTTTTACTTTTTATCAGGGGAGTAAAAAGGCAGTGCATTTATCCAAGGCTGTACAGCCCAGAGCATGTCACTTGTGCTTTCCTCAGAGGAACATGACTCTGGGTTCTGCTCTGTGAAGACCAACACTCCCACTTTGAGAGGTAAATCCTTATGTGCTCAACAGACACCATGGGAAGACTGCAAGTCACTGAAATATGATTTCCATGGCCTGTCTAATGGCTGACACAGCCTTTGCCTCATTTCTAGACTCAACTTGATCAAATTTATTCTTATGCTTCTGTTTGAAATTAGAAATCACTGAATCTTCAAATTATTTGAAGGCTGTGGGTTTTTTCAAAGCTATTTCAAACACCAAAGACACATTCCCAGAAAATCACTTTCCTCAGGAACTCCTCAAGGTCTATTTTGGTTTGAATGGATGATGAGTTGAAGTATTTGTCAAAATCACTGTTTTGACTAACACTGGAATCTGCTTAACATCACAGTTACACACAGTTACACCACAACATTTTTACAGCCCTGTAGCATGTAAACTAATGGGACAGACTGAGCTTAAATAAGTTAAACTCTGCATCCAAACAGCAGAGATTACAAACACTCAAATGTTCCCCTCACAGATCCCTACTAACTTCAAAGGTGTTACACAAATTAACAGTGTAATGAATGAATTGGCAAACATACCATTTTTATGGAAGAACCCAGTAAATGTAAGTTGCAAATGAGCAGACAAGCTAAACAGAAACAAAAAAAAGAAAGAAAGGAAATGTTAGAAAAACAAATGTTTTTGTCTCTCAGCAGCCACTTCACTCCATGCTCTGATGGTCAGGACAGGCCTACACAGGAGGAGTCAGTCCATCCTTCTGACTTGGAACCTGCCTGGACACAGCAGTTGCAGTTGGTGCAGAGTTGTACCAGTCTCTCTTTTCAGACTGATTCTCTCTGTGTACTCTATGACTTGATATGTTAGGAAGGAAAATTTAAACACCACTGTAGAAGGACATTGCCTGGAGACAGGAGATCTTGCCTTCTCAGGCAGGCAAACCCATTTGCCAGACATTCAGTATTTCTGAAATACAAAGGATCTAACAAAATACCATCTGTCATGCTACAGCACCAGACACAACTCTGAGCACCTTCACCAACCTCTCAGGCAGATCCACCCTGACACTCATCCCCTGTTTTTGAACACAAACATTCCCAAGAGCTCTGAGATGATCAGTGAGTGCCCAACAGCTTGAGCATTCCAAGGGCTGCACTGCACCAGCTTCCATCATTCATCCATTGTTACTCTTCCAGCCCAATTCTAGATTAAAGCACATTTTTGATAGTTTTGAATACACAAAACCAACACAAAAATCGATATCCTGACTCTGTGGTTTCAACAAAGGAAGTAGCCACAATACACGGAGCAAAATAAAAGGAAGAAAAGTAATATATAGTAAATCTATAAAACCTCTTAGAACACCCAATTTATACATTTGTTTCAGACTACACTGTAACCAGCATGGCTGCCTCTGGAACAGGCCAATGATCTGGAAACACTAAGGAAAAAGAACAGCTTAAAAACAGCATGTATACAACAACAGAAACCCCAAATAGTAAAACTGCATGGTATTTCCCCAAATCTGCCTCTTTTTTCACCTGTAATTCTAACACACACAGATTAGTTGCTGACTACTGGCAGTGTTGGAAGCCAAGGTAAGGTTAACACCTATTTGAGGTTTCTGTAAAATTTAAGAGATGTCACAACAAATTTGGAAAGTTTATCCCAATAGTGCTTTTCTCCAAGTTAAGTGACCAGGATACACACACAGGTTTTAGAGTCCTGGAAGGAACATTTCAAGCAGTAAGTACTTTGCTTCTAATACCTTATCAATCAAAAATACTTTTGATTTAGCACATGCATGTGCTCATTTGTACCCCCCCTACAAATACAAGGCAGGACTGTACCTGTGAGATTCTTGTTCTCCCTTCATTTTCTCTACTTTTGATAACATGTCATCTACTTTGAATGTTTTCCTGTGAAGGAAAAGGAGAAAGAATGGTTTTACACAGCCACTATACCCCTAACAGATAACAACAAAATTTATTCAGCCTGAATTTCAATGTATTTTTCATCTAAAACTGTCTATAATTTTAGCCTTCTCTTCAGAAAGCACCCTTTATATCTTATATCACACCCAGTTGTAGGGACACAACTGCTTCTCAAGCAGCAGCAAAAGAATGCAAAGAATTAAAACCAGACCTTTCAGCAATAATCCCACTGCTCATAAGAAGTTTCATTTAACAGCAACATATTGAAACCCTGCAATGAACATGCCTAACCACATTTTAGCTTTGTCAAAGAAAGCTCCTGCTTTAGTGACACTTGTACCCACTAGGAATTGATGTCAACTCTTCAGCCATTAATATTTTAATTGTGATCACAATAATGAAAAACACTTAAAAGCTTATAAGACAAAAGAGTTAAAAACCTACTCAAAAAACCCAACCCTTATTTCTCCACACATTTCTATTAAATGGAAAAGAGCAATGAATTCTGAGGCTACTTTTAGAGCACTCACAGGAAATGTGGGACAACGACAACAATGTCACAGAGAATAATCCCTTCAAATCATTCCTCTCTGGAATTCTGACACCAGGCTGTTTGTGCTCATATGTTCAGCCTGTCCTGCCATACATTCAATTTAATGGTCATTGCTAAACGAAGCTCACTTATGAACAGAAGTTATTCCAACACTTTACAGAACAGTCTTCCCATTTTTCTGTAAAGGAAAATTAAGGCTTGGACAGAAATACCCCCAAAACCAGCTTAGAGTGAAGTGACAATTCGAGAGTGTGAGGGCATTTTATACCTTAGAAAAATGGAATAAGAACATAAGCTGTTGCCAAACACCGGATTTCTTGTGGGGCAAGCAATGACGTGCTGTGGGGAAGTGGGAAGCATTTGTCTCCAGAAACATCCTGATGTCACCCAGTGTCCACAGTCAGCGTGAAATGCTCGTGAATGACTGAGTTACAAATCACGGGGTGACTCAACAGTGACACTGGACAACAAACCCTGCACAAGCACAGGGCTGCAAATAAATTATCAGTTGTGCAGTAAACAATCAGTGATTCAAAGCTCTGCTCAGCACAAGGCTCACACGTATGACAGACTCAAGAACTGACTCACCTACACTAAAATGTGAGATTATTACAGTGAACATTGCAATCCTCAGCTTTAAAGCAAGGGATGTGAAGAACAGAGCAGTTTGTTAAAAATTGCAGCTTCTAAGGTCAAAAAGCCTCTGTGTGCACTTTGCTCCAGCTCATGAAAATCAGCCAGAACAGAAGCAGTGCACTGATGTTCAGAGGGCTTTATTCAGATCGAACAACTGCTTAAAACAGCTTCAGAGCAAAGTTATGTCATGACTGGAATAGGAGCCAGAAACCAGCTAAGAGACAAACAGGATTCAGGGATGGGGGAAAGTTAATAATCTTTCATAGAACATACTAATATCTGACACAACTGGCATTTAATATGTGAGCATTACTGATCCAAAACCTTTGCTAAATCCAGGCGTAGGGTAGTCAAAACAGAACCCTCCTAAAAAAATCTTTCAGAGAAACTAAAAATAGCAAACAAGAAACTCGTTAAATCAAAATTGTTGCCTTTGAAGTTAACTTGTAAGAGTAGAAATTCCTCTAAACTGGATTACTATTTTTGTTACCACATTCCCATGCAAAACAGACAAAATTAAGTGCCGGTAATACCCATCCCTAACACCTGGGATTTTCAGGACAGCGTTTCCTGGCGCTACAAGTACATGCATCTTGTGCATTCCTTTCTCCACCCACTCCTATTCCAGTCAAGAAAAAGTAATAATTAACAAAGTATTAGAAGTCCCATCAGAGCATGCCATTATTCTGATAATAAATAGAAGAATTATTCCTTTATCCAAATACTGTATGGAAAGCAATTTGATTTAGTAACTTCTCTCCAACACCATCATTTGGTCTGATAATACAGTAACACCTAAAGACAGACTCAGGCAAAAGCCCATTTTCAGTTTCCAAAGCCCATCACCTCTCTGATAATAAGTAGCAACTTCAATACCTTTTTATCCCAAGTTGACACATGTCCATGAACTATTCCTTATCACCATTTTTCTATACTCTACTCTTTATAAACACTTCTCAGTATTAAACATGTGGACTAATATCAACAGATAATATCATGGTAAAAATGCAGTTTTACTTCCCTAAGTGTTATATTGGCCTGGCATTTTTTCTCAGACTGACACACAGCTGGAGGTAAAAAAATATGGAGCTATAATTACTATTGTTTTATAAAGTCTGGACATTAGTTCTTTGTATTTTACTTATGATACTGTTTACTGAAATGGCAACCAAAACAATTAACAGCAAATTAAAATCTGCACAATTTAGAAGGAATAAAATTCTAGGGGAATAAATAAACAAACATACATGTACAGTCCACATAAGCAGGTAACAATAATGCAGTTCCAAGAGACTTCTTCACAAAGAGAACTCCACTAACACTTCTACTGTATTGAAGCCAGGAACACAGACTTTTCTTAATACAAACCTCAGGATGATCTTGTACTTTAGCTCAGATATTTCTCCTCTTCTAAAGCCCCTCTTTCAGCAAATGAACAAGCTCATGTACCCTAACTACTTGTACTGACTGAAGAGCAGTGATTAAGGCCTTGTAGGTATCTGGAAGGGAGTGTTTACCAGCACAGATCAGCAAACAAGGATCCTGCTAATCCCCCCTCGGGAAGTTCAGTTGAGACTCTTGTGCCACCACAGCACAAACTCCAAACCCCCTTTCAGCTGCAACTGCTGTGATTTTAACTGGGCTGAGGGAGCAGGAGCAGGGACTGAGCATGGAAAGGTCAGAGGGGGAACCCAGGGGAGAAGAACACACTTCCCAATTATTTTCTGGTTTTCCCCCCTGAACTCTACTAGTTCACTTCTGTTGCATAACTGTGGTTTTATAAAGAAAACATACTGAAATACCTTATTTAATCTTCCTAGACCTAATTAGCAGGATGATTTCAGTAAATCAGCACAACTATTGAGTGAAACAGCTATTGATGTGTTTGTTACCAGAACAGTACCCAGCTAAAATCAGTTCTAAACTGAAGTGTTAAGGGATCCAGTAAAAATCAGTGGTTTTCAAAGAGGAACTAAACATTACTTGTGCAGCTCACTCTGAACTAGAACTTGGAACAGTGGATAACACAATGTAAGCAAAGCACTATTTCTTGTTTCCCAAAGTAAAAACATCCAACAGAACAGTTTCAGGTAAAAACATACACATTTCAATCAACTATAAGTTAATTTAAGTTATAAGCAAGAACTTCCTGTTGTCAGTTCTAGTTATAAAAACCCCAAAACAAACAAAAAATAATTTCTTAAAATTTGGCTCTGACTTACTTACTTTAAAAGAAGCAAAAAATTCATTTTGGTAAGTTTTGTGAGAAAAACTAAACAGTAACTTCAAGTTTAAAAAAAGCAAATAAATCTGATCATTACCTGTCCTAAGCACCTGAAGCTGTAGGTTATGGATTCAGTTTTAGGAAAAAGTTATATTGTAGCATTAAAACTCATGGCAAGAACATGAAACAAAATCCAAGAAATCCACAAATGCCATACATAGCTTCTTTATTTAATAAAAACATGCAAATTCTATTGATCAACAGGTCATGCAAGCATTACCTCCCTTCGATAGAAATACCAAGTTTAAATTAGAATTGTCTGCATAATAATCCCATTTTGGTGCATATTTGTTGTATTTCAGTCCCACAGCAACTGTTTCCAAGCGATAGGAACTTTAGTGCTAAAATATTTCAAAGTGAGTGTTCAGGTTACCAAAAAAATCCCAAGTGTAACAAAGGATTTCCAGTGAAGGGGAAGTGACGGAAAGGGCCCTGAGATTCTGCTAATAAATAATGGTCACTGCACTTGTCCCTCTGCAGTGTTTCCATGTTTCCAAGCCCACTGGCACCCAGCTGTAGCCTCTCACATGACAGGAGTGACTATTCTGCAGTATCAAAACCAAAGCCCATCTCTCAGGTGCATCCAGCTCAAAGCAACCCTCTTAGAGTGTTTGCTGGAGTTTCTGCAAAATGCTACAAAGAGACCTCTTTAATTTTTCAGCTTTTAAAATAACTGCAGAAATAATTACTGGATTCTTTCAGGAGTAATTAACAAAGCAAATAGTTCTGTATTTGGGATTTGTTCTTTTAAAACAAGTGGTCAGAGTACAGTTTAAAATAAAATGTTCCATATGATTATGACTAAGCACCACTGATTACATGAGCTTGGATGTTAAACAGTTTTGTTTGGTTTTTAAAGAAGTTCTCCCCCAAAACAGAAAACAAACATGGGAGAATTAGTCAGGATTCTGCAGATAGTTCTCCACTTCTGAGTACTCCCAGTATCAACACAAGTCACAGGCATAAAGCTACACACCCCCTTCACACCCCTTAGGTCTCAGAAGTCAACTGCACACTGATGTATCATTTCTTAAGTTCTTCAGAGGGAAAAGTTTTACAGTCCATGTGAAAAGAGCAGGTCACCCTCTACTATATTTTGGACCTCTGCTACTTGGTGAACATTTTAGGATTACTTTTCAAAAACAGTTTTACCTTTTGATATTTGTTCGGGAGTTTCTGTGGGACATGTAAGTGAGAGTTCTGTGCAAAAATATTGGCTGCAGGGGGAAAAGAAAAAGAAAAAGGTTATGCTTTAATTGAAATTATCCTACAAGCCCAAAGTAAAGGAGTGATAAAACCAATTACTCACTGCTATGAGATTCCTGGTACGGAGAAATCTGTATATCTGTGTTGGTTCTAAGAAAGAGGAACACGTGTTATCCAACAGAAAGATATCCTTGTAACGATAAACAGTATCTAACTTAGCATGGGGATTATGTGGAAACAATTTCCACAAAAGTCCTCCCAGTGTCCAAATAACTACAAGTTAACGCATCAGAGGTTACTTCACCTGCTCTACAACACAAAGTGACTTCTCCTTTAGGCTGCCATAAATCAGGGTCACAACTGAGCCCTGACTGCTCTTGCTCCCAACAAAACATGTTTCTTACAGGCTTTATATCACAAGAGGGCAGAAAAAATACCTCCACATGTCACAGCCTATTGTCAAATAGGTTTGTTTTCTTCATGAGGTTAATGAACACATCTGATCCGATACCGAAACAGCACAATAAATTGACACTGTCGAGCAACGTGGTATCTGTTTTATCCTTCTGGAAAGTCCCAAGGTCACTTGCAGCAGGTACTGAGACAAGAACAGGGACTGACAGTTGACTACGATCCAGTAAGGATCATCCTAAGCCTGGAAATTCATGTTGATTCTGGTAAAGCAATTCCTGTTTCAAAGTGCAAACAGAGGGAGGATAATAGAGCTGTACCCAACATCGACATGAAAGCGCAGCAGCATCTCAAAGGGGTGTAAGAACCAAAGCTCAAAGGATCAAGACTTGCCTACAGGCAAGAGGACCTTCGGATTAGTTTTAACCAATTCAGTTAAATCAGGACAAAAAAGGTTTTGTCTGGATCAGGTTGTATCTAACAAGAATTCCAAACTAAACTGAAATACACCCTATTTATGCTGAAATAAAAGCCATCCTCGTTAAGGAACATCGGCAGGAAACTTAGAAATGACTTGATAAAACACATCACGTGGAGAGAAAAGAGAGAATGGAGAATATCTTGATGCCCATGCTGAGACTGCTAATGCTGCCTCCATTTCCCACAGAAAGAAAACAAACTATTTCTTTTTTAAGAAATGAATTGCATTTTCATATGACTGCAAAACATTTATTTCCAATAGCTAGAAATGGAATTCTGCAATTAGTAGTGGAAAAAGACAGTTTTTTATATTGTTTACCCCTTTATAAAGATATGATTTTGCCTGATTTCTCGAGTTATGAATGTAAGACCCCACAGAATCTGTTATTAGAGAAATGTACTCTTGCTAGAGAAGGAAATCTTAAAATGATCACAACATACCCGTTTAGAAGCCTGATGAAAACCAGTAAAATTCTGCTTATTTCAAGTTATCACAATAAATCCGTGTTTTTCAAATCAAGATAAAAGACTGAAAGGAAAGAAATTAAGGAACGTGCACTTTGCTACCAAGTGCAAAGACTACACAGAGTAGTCACAACCTCTAAAGAAACACCTCAGGTTTTTTAGCCTCAAAAAGCCCTAACATAACTATAATTTAGAAAGGTATGAAAACATTAAATTACATTCACAAGGATGTAATTTAAAGGCAACGCACTGCTGCTTCAACTTTAGTTTTCCCAAGCAGAAAAATTCTGAAACACACTTTTCAACCTGCTGAGAGACATATGTTTCACAAGTCCACCTTACCCAGCAAAAGCTTAAAATAAACCTTTATCTTTTTCTAGTATATGACCTTGAAAAGGGACAAAATCAGCCAGGAGGAATGTGATTCAATACTCCATGTGTTGGGATTTTTTTAATCCGGTGTTTACTTATTGCAGTTTTCCCATGATATTCGCACTGCAGGGTTAACATTTTATGGAACATCCCCACTTTTCTCCTGGTCCCACCTGCCCAGCTCTGAGCTTCCCTGGTCTGACACACCGAGCAGCAGGATTTGTTTCCACCCCGGGCACTGACACTGAGCAAACCTCTTGCAACTCGTTTGCCGCTTGACCCATTTGCAGCACAGTATGAACTGAACACAGAGCGTTGTTAACACCACTGAGGCTCAAACGACCCCACGTTATTCGAGACAACACCAAAAACTCCATCTTTCTCCAACAGTGTCACCGTCTCCAGCAAGTGAGAGCGAGCAGTGACAGCACCAATCCCAAAGCAGGACCAAGTTTCTTAAGTAGGGCATTAAAAACTCCCTTCAAATCCCGGCAATTGAACAGAAATCTCTCAGCACAAGGTAAATTCACTGCTCCACCGCGCTTTTGAACCAGATTTCCATCAACAACTTTCTGGTGCATTCAGGGGGGGTTTCCTCCTCTCTGGAGTTGCCACAGGGGATGCTTGGGTCGCAAAGGTCAATTTCCACTACGAAACCTCAACTAAGGGACAATTATTGCCAGACAAAGAAAAACCCAAGTACAGTGAAGTCTGAACCGCATCCTGCCCCTCAAACGGGCTCGAACGGCAGAGGCCAGAGAGGAAGGAGCCCCCTCGCCCCTCAGTGCCCGGGGGCTGCCGGCGGAGGGAAGGGAACGCGAGCGCCTGATGGGAAGCGCTGCCGAGCACCAAGTTCATCGCTGGGCGCGGGCACACACCCCCCACCCCCGCCCTCCGCC
>VYXB01000610.1:133819-154462 GCA_013397135.1 Pachyramphus minor
GTTCCCCCCCAGCTCCGCGTCCACCCCCCGCCTTTGAACTGAATTCGCGGGAAAGCTCCGCTCGCGCTCCGGCGCGCGGGGCATGATGGGAACGGGAAGGGGGGGCCCGAAGGGCTGAGGGGGCGCTCGCCCGCCCCCCGCCCTCACACCGCCCTCATAGCCCCCCTCACCGCCGCTCCGCCCAGATCCCCTTGGGCTGCCACGACCACCCGTGGGCTTTCTGTGCCTCTGCTGCCGAGCTGCTCCAAATCCGGGCTCTCAATGTCCACGGCTCTCCGTGACCCCTGTGTTTTCCAGGGCCCCCCGGTTTTCCATGCCCAGGGCTCCCCGGACCCTCTGGCCCCCCTGTCACCGCCTGGTGGCCCCGCGGCCACAGGGGTGCTGGTGCCCTCCTTGCCCCAGGGTCCACTCCGCTGCCCCCAGGAGCTCCAAAGCTAAATTTGTCAAAAAGGATCTACATTTGTCAAAAAAGAGCTAAATTTTTCGAAATAGAAGTTCAGATATAAATCGATATAGGTGCTGTGGTAGAAATGGTTATACTGGGTGGGCCATGAGGTCCTGCTGCTACTCCGCAGCTTTAACCTTAACTAACCGTGAGGTTCCCTTAGGGGAGGGCATGAGGAGTTGCCCACAGGAGCTGGGAGACTTGAAGTCTGAGGTAAGGCATTTCTGGGTTTATTCCCACCTTTCTCTGCTTGCTGAGGATGCCCTGAATCCTCAGGGAAACCCAGGCTCAGCCCAGGGTGGGCCCTTGGGGCAGGATCTCGTGTGTGAGAAAATGCCAGCGAGTCCAACTCTGCCACAGGGAAACTCAACATCGGCTCTGTTTAATCAAGTCCTTATCAGCGACGTGGCAACTCGCACATAAAAGTCTTTGGCTGCCTTTCCGTTCTATTTTTGAAACTTCTCCAGAGCAGTTTTACAAGGTGGGGTAAGAATGGTCTGTGTGCGAAATACAGCCTTGAATTCCGATACCTGACACAACTGTGGTGCTGGCATTCCACCACCCCCCCGATCTTCCAATTTCTAGTGATGAGAAAAATTAATGATATATATTCAGAGGAAAGCCATATATCAAAGTCAGCCATGCTCTAAATGTGCCTTACATTATCAAAATGGGGATTTCAATGTGGTGCTTCAATTGGCTGGTATTAACCTTATTACGTTTAAAGAAAATGTATGTATATACATTTACCCCACAAACATTCAGATAAATAAGTCTTCATTCATTATTCTGCTCTTTTTGCTTTTTCTGCTGCACCATTTATCTGTCATGTTTGTTCTGGAACGATTTTTATTTCCCTCCTTCCTCAGACATCCGTGTTTTACCTGCATGCTTTTCAGTATTTTGTTTCAACCTTAGTTTTGTTACATTTTAGAAATTCACTGTTGTCACAACTTTACCTACATTGTATTTTTCTTCTGTCTAAACAAAAAGCAATATTTCTAAAATATTGTTACACATTTTATCCTGCTTGTCACGATTGTCTCTGCTTAGTATTCCAGTCTTGTTATGTTCTATTTCTTACTCAATTTCTCTACAGTCACCTGTTGCGGAATATGTCTTTCATTACTGGAAGCAGCAATGTTTGATGCCCTGGCTGTTTCTGAGGACCTTACATGTAATTTCTTTGCTCATAATACCTGGGAATTCCTGGTGATGCTTCTGATATTGGGTGGTTGCCAGGCTGTTGGATTCAGGGGCCAGAGAGCAGCTGTACCCCAAATTATGGGCATCTTTATGTCATCAGAGGTTGAGCTTGAGGTCAACAAGTGACCAAAGGTATCAATATTGCATTGTGTGAGAAAGACTCCTGAATGCTGCATAGCTGAAATTTTGTCCTTGGAAGTTGTTTGCTACCTAATTTACTCCTCTTTCCTCACAACTGTTTCCAAGTCTCTGCTGCTGCTGGTGGCTCATCCTTCTAAATTTCAAAACTGGGAAGAGCCAGAGGGCAGCCTTCCAAGCAGGAGTAAGAAAGATAATTAAGCAATTAATGTCTGGCATTGGAGTTGGATCTGCTTGGGAACAGAGGAACCACGGCTGTGACTCCTGCCCTGACTGGGACAGGGCACTGGCAGGACCTGAGCCCTCTGCAAGGGGAGGACTGGCTGGCAAATAGTAGAGCTTTGGTGGCTTGAAGCCTGTTCCCCTTAGTCGTCCTTTCATGTCCCTGCCAACCCAAACCATTCTGTGATTCCATAATTCATTCTATATTTGGGGCTTCATAGAATGGGTTGGTACAAATAGCAAGTAACTTCTATTTATTTTGCATAGTCGGAAGCAAGAAATAAAGACTCCTTTTCCTGCTGATGGAAATCATTATGGTTTCTTCAGAAGAAAAATGAGCTGTAGCATGAGACTGTTGTGTCCTTGACCTTCCTGGTAATATAACCCCCTATATATTTTACAGATGCATTAATTAAAAAATGAATAATTAAAACATCTGTCTTCGATGCCTATATATATATCAAGTAACAAAAAGCTGGTCATACTTATCAAATGACCTGCAAAGCCAGTGAAAATGTGTTTTCAAATAAAGTGGTTTAAAAAAGAAGCTGTGAAAATAGTGTACCTTACTGAAATTGATATAAACTAAAAAAAACACAACATCTAAAAAAACTAAAAAAAAAAAATCCTCAAAAGTTTAAGAATATGGTAGTGTGTCTTTTTGCTTTAATATCCTAACATAATGGGAAAAAAAAAACCCAAAAGGGCAGTTTAATAAGTTTAAGATGATAAATGGAAGGAACAATCAATTCCAAACCAGGAGTGCTGTTGGAACAAACCCCTGAAATGAAAGCAGAAGTAGCTGGTAGAGGTGCTTCTACAATATGTCAGGTTTTATGTCTTCAGATGGCCAATCCATTCTTGTTTTCACATCCTGTTAGTGGGATTTGCATTTGATATCCAGAAGATCAGATTTGTTTCCTGCAGATTGGAAGCACATGCTACTTGTAAAGCTCCTTTTCCTACGGCTTTCTGTAGCCTGTGCGTGCCCAGCATTCCTGTCATCCCTAACAGCTGAGCTGCAGCAATATTTGCCTCTTCACATATATATGTAAAAGTACATGTGTATTTTAGAGCTTTATGGATTTTTTTCCCCCATTTCATAGTTACCTGATTTTGTTGGTTGCCTGTAGTGCCCCTCCAGCCACATTAAACTTCCCAGCTTGAGCCCTCCAAATTCCTGTGTCTTGGCATAGGAATATTTCAAAGTAAATCCTTATTTAAAGGGGAAATAAATCCCTGTATACTCAGAGCTCAGCCTAAATGAAGGTTTTGTCAATATAATTATACTGTTTTCCTCCCACCTTTAAACATGGGTCTGTATAGAGATTGTTGGTAACTAACTCAACACTCCTACAGATCAGCTTATCTTCTGAGAACTTAAATTTTACATGTAACTTTGGAAGGAAAGAGTAGTTCTCATTAGCTAAATGTAAACTTTTGGTCAGTCTTTTTAAAGATTACAGATTTGAGCCATCAGGAAAGCCAGGGTCAGTATTTATTAGGGAGCATTACTGTACCCCCCAGTAAGGCACTGGAGCTGGGTGTGCGGGGGGATACAAACCTCAGGGAGTGTCCTGGGTCCCTGCATTTCTTTATCTTGACCTCAAGCTAACGAGCACATTCCACTTCTCTGGTTACATCCACACTTTGCTTCTTGTTTCCTGCTTCCAGGTTCTCCTTCTCACAGTCTGTCCAGCCCCCAAACCCAGGTTTTCCATGAGAGAAGTGAGGAAGCAAAAATGCTCCAGAACTGAGCACTTCCTGCATGGATGGGAAGGTCCCACAGCTGTGTCACTGTACTCCAAACCCAGATCCACTTCAGTGGCCCCCCTCACACAAATAAACTTCACTACAGGCTCAGTTAACCTCATCTGCAATAGATATTCACTCATTTTTCAGTTCATATTCTGTCTTTTCAGCCTGATTTGATGTTAATCAACATTAACTGGTCATGGAAATTATTAGATAAGATACTCTTCCCTACCTACTCAGAAAACAAAAGTCAACTCCCACTTGGTGTTCTCCCAGCTTCTTGTAAAGACATTTTCTGCACGTTAATGTACAGAGCTGCCCTGTTTTTATAAGCAGGGAACGGAGAAAAGAGAAAATAAACTTTGCTGTAAGGGAAGCCCTGTGCTGGAGCCCGGGGAGACGAAGAGCGGAGATCCTACACAGCAATCCAAGTGTTCCCAAGTATTTCTGTGAATGCCTTGTGGGGGGGAGATTGACAGAGCAGCCACTTGTGATTCTCATTCATGTGTTTGCCAGGGACTGCTTTTGTACAGAGCTGTTCAAATGGACTCCAGGAGCACAGTACTCCAGGAACGTGGCCCTCAGGGAATCTTAATGCCCCCACAATGCACAGCTTTCAGCCACAGGTTCCTTATGTGGCAGAGAGTGGAGAGGGAATGCACAGGATGTTTTGCACCATGGAATCACCTGTCTCCTGCATTCCCATGGGGAACAATCAGTGATTAAAGCCCTCAGTCAATATTGCTGAGTAGAAATGTATGCTCAAGACTTGTCTCTTAGAGTTCTCTTGGTGATGTTTTAATACACTCTTCATGGTTCTTCTACAGTGATATTTCCTGATTTTCAGTTAATGATTTGTTTTTGTTTGGTGGCTTTATAGCAGTAGTGTTTGTCTTTAGAGTTTTGGTAGTGGACTAAAAATACCAGAATTGTTTCAAAAGCATTGTGAAGAGCCTGGGCCCATTAGATTAATTTGCTCCAGAAAGGCAGGACATCATCTTAAGATGATTAAACTGTAAGGCTAGAAATGGACTAAATACACAGAAAAAAAGCCTCCTTGTAAAATTTTGAAGTTTAAATACTTAATACATTGAAATGGAACAGGAATCATGCTCACTCATGCTGCAATTTCAGAGATGCAGCATGTGTGGTACTTCCTGCAAAACTATCAAAAAATGATCAAAAATTCCAAAAATCATTCTAAGTGAACTTTCAGGGTTTGTGTTCTTGCAAATGAATCCCGGAAACGGTGAAAGATATGGCAACTGAAAAACTTCTGATACAAACTTAATGATTAAACTCAGAAATGCAGAGATCAAAGAGGAACTGCTGGGGAGATGTGAGAATTCAGTCAGTTACAGATGTAAATAGAAGTTTCTCAACAAAAGGTCTGTTGACAGTGCAAGAATGAAATCTTCAATCACTCAAAATGAGAAATATGGGAGGATCAAAGAGCATGTCAATAGATAGTAAAACAAAACCTCAAGTGAATTAGTTAACTAATTTATTTCAGCTTTAAGTAAGGGATAAGTTTTAACAGGGACCAATTCTTTCTTTTGTGGATTAACTAAGTACAGATTAATAAAGTGAGAATTGGGAATTTTATCATCAGCAGTTACTTAAAGAATAAGATCAGGGCAGAAACTGTTTTCCCAGAATTTCCCAGTTAGCACAGACATATAAAATTCACCCAGGAGAGCTTATCTAAGTGTTTCATATGAAAGTTAACATGTTGTCTGGGGTTTCATATGCCAGAGGTTGCTTCAGAAGGCTTTTACAAGAGTTTATCTTGTGTTTGGAATGCTGCTTGGGAGGATGTGATTCTGCACACTACGACCTGAATTATCCATGCTCCAGAAGTAGTTTTACTGGTTGTTGCCATGACTGTGGTCGCTTTTCCCACACTGAACACATCTCCACAGAAGGAAGTGAGAAAGAGCAGGAGGCAAACTGTGACCAAGCCTAATCCCAGTTTTTGGAAGGAGAAATAAATCCATATGTGGCTTAGTTTATGCTCTTTGTCACGGCAGTGTAATTGATGCTGGTACCAACATCTCTGTGTTTGAAAAATGCCAGGCTTTGCTCTGAGGAAGTTCTGTCTGTACCTACCTTGTTCCTCATGACACAGTTGGGTCACCCAAGGCCATGCCACAATTTCACCTGCCCTTCAAACCCAGACAGCTTAGTGAGGTAAATTAAGATTACTATGACTCTGCTCTCCAGACCTCTGGCAACAATCCTAAGCACAAGTGTACAGGCAAGAAATAACATTAAATTAAAGATAATTAAGCAATACGTTTCAAAGTGCTGACAATCTGGGAGTATGTAGGGCAGATGACTGATATAGTTTTAAATTGTTGAAATGTGACTGGCATTCCACTGGGTTATGAATTGGCCACTAGGATACGATGAGTGACTAGTTGTAACTGCCTGCCCTGCAGCATTTACTCTGGCTGTCAACTGCTCACCGACCAGCCAAATGACAAAATCAAATTAAAAGGCTCGTAGCCACTACTGTACAAGCCCCTGGAGACCCTGAATAAACAGATGGATCTTGTGCTGAGGACCAGATGTGAACTGGCAAGGAAACAATTCCAGAGGCATCATTCCCCTTTGCTGCAAATTCCCAGTGTAGGGATGTTCAGATCTTGGGGCAACGGAGAAGAAACAGGATGCCTTAAAATGAGTAGGAGGAAAAGTCTGATTCAGAAAAATTCAAGCTCAGAGCTGATGCAGAAGTAAAGGTCTTGCCTTTGTAAGGAGATGGAATGTAAATTATCAGATAATAGTTCTGATAAGGCATTAAATGAAAATGTTTATGTTTGTTGGGTTTTTTTTTACCACTAATAGTTGGAAAAGAAGTGAGTGAATTAAATTCCAGGAGGGATTCAGATCTAACGCTGCAGGGTAAGTGCCAGCAAGCTGCAGGAGTAAAGCAATGCATTGACAAAGACAAGCATTTTCTGTCAGAATGGAAAAAAGTAACACGTCCAGGACACGGACCAGGGTTAATGCTGGTATGGAACAGTCCAACTGACCGACTGCATACTCTTAAATCTGAATTTTTGGAGGCTCAGAGTGGAATTGCAGTGATGAAACCACTATTTATGCAGATTGACTGCTGGTTTTGGCAGAGGTGAAACCAAATCATCACGTAAATTGTTATAATTACAAAACTAGGGAGGTTAATGTAGTCCAAGGTTGGGGTTAGTATATTTTTGGGAGTAAATTCCAAACTGCTTTATTAACAGATGTGCTTATATATTTTCAAACCAAAGTCCCACATGCTCAGTAAATGTTTTGAGGGCTTTGTTAAAAATATGTCCCGAAGGGATGAACCACTGGCTCAGCTGAAGGCAGTGGAAGCTTCCCAATTATTTTTATGAGGTCAGAACATCGCTCTCGTTGTTTAGAAGGCATCTCCATAAAGTGCATTATGACAATTATATACAAGTTAATTGTAAAATACTATACATCTGGAGGTATCTTCTAAAAAGCTGCAATTGTTTATGCACTCAGGTAGTGAAATGGCAGAAATAAATAAGATATATCTAAATCAATTTGTATTTTAATATTTCCCTTATGCACGTTAACCATCGTGCATTTAAACATAGACAAGACTTAAATCAAAACCACTGTGATTATTCCTAATTCACAACATACCCATTGCTTGCAGAAATAATCTATAAATATTAAGCTGTGACAGCTTGCCAGAACTTCTCCAGCAAGGACCTGCTGATGGAGTTTTTCCAAAGAGCCTTCATAAAAGCAGCAAACTGCGTGACCCTACAGGTGCCAGCTGCAGCAGTTGTTCCCCCAGCTTTCCCAATAAGATTTGTTGAAACTCTCTGTATCACAACGTCTTTATCGGTAATGGATCCCTCCCTTAATTTGCACTGATGCATTTGGAATGTCAGCTTCCAAAACAAGGCACATGGGAGGCATTTAAAGTAGATTTTATGAAAGGGAAATGAACAAAGAGCATGTCAGGTTCCATTTTGATTTGCATGACAAACCCAGCACGCAGTGTTCTGGTGGGTCGGGCTGGGCTCGCCTGCCACTCACGGCGTTTGTCACTTTGCTATGAGCACTTCTGACAGTCCGTTATGTTAATTGTTCTAAGGATTGTTTTCCTGGGGGAAGAAAGGGAAAGGCATTTTTATTTTTGTTCTCCTTCCATCTACAGGAAAGGAGGAATGTCTGAGGGAACAGAAAATGTTTTCAAGTGGGTTTTGATTTTTTTTTTTTTTTGGTAAATAATCCCGTGAGGTCATCAACAAAGTTCAGTATTTTAAATCTTATTGTTACTCTCTCTGCGTGTTTTTGAGTGGGAAGTACTAGGCCCCTAAACTAGAAACTTGGGGAGTCTATTGTTTTGGTGCACACCACTCTTTGATCCTTTGAGTCCCACAGTGATGGGTCCTGCAGAGTGGTTTGTGCTGTGCCTATGTGCTGCTGTGGGATGATATTGTGGTGCTTTGACAAGTGCTAGCAAGAAATTTAATGCCCTCTGAGGGCTTATGGGACACCCATTGTTATTGGTATGTGGGTAACTCTGATGTGTCAGACCTGTTGGGGGATCTGTGCATGGACTGAATTCTGGAGGCACAATTCAAGGTGAAGGTTGCTGTGGCCCCTGAGGGTGCACACACTTCTCTACCATCCAAAACAGTCAGGGATTGTTTGGTGGTGGGTTTTGAGTTTCAGAGTTCCTGACTGACTGCAGGTTGATCACAGAACAGGATTTTCAGGCTGGCAGAATGAGCAACCATAAAGTTTCAGAAGGCTGTTGTTCATGTTGGTGTCTCTCTTCCGCAGTTACTGCTGATTTTCAGCTCAAGCAGAGCTTAGCGGTTAAAGAGGGAGGAGAGGAAGAAGATAGAATTTTTCCAGAGGTTTACAGGTAATGACTGACATTTACCTTTTAAGTTCTGAACTCCTACACTGCATGTGGTGTTCTCATTTACATGTTGTGATCTAAGTGCACCATGACAGATTAGCTATAAATACAGAATGCTTTTATAGTATAAAATCGTGCCATCAGATGCAGAAATACTCAAATGAAATTAATCTAGTGTAGTAATTCCAATCACATTCTTGCTCAGTGATTCAGTGTGCTAATGCTACTTTTCCTCCTCAGTGTTTTCCTTCTCTAGGGTTGTTTTATTAAAGTCTTTGGATCTGTAAAAGGATCAGTTTGAGCTGGTGCATCTCAAAATGTCAATCCCAATATAATTCATAACTTACTGTTGATTATCAATAACAGTATTTCACCAACACTTTGAGAAGGATTGTTGTGCTGATTTCCTGGAAGCTGAACTCCATGGGAGGTGAAGTCATTGAAATGTGGGTCCCAAGAGCCTGAAGGCTTTGGCTCACCAGTGGGGGTGGCTGTGCTGCCCCTGCTCTGAGCCAGAGCCTTTGGCAGTTGAGTAGGACAAGGGAGTCTCCATCAGGAGGACAGTCTCCATCAGGAGCTTGTTCCTGTGGGGTAAGGGGTGCCTTGGCATGAGACAGCTGCAGTGCAGAGCTGCCTCAGCCACCAAGCCCTGAATGCAGCACCAGTCTGGAGTTCTTGGTCTTGTGACTGGATGGTGCCTCTCCATTTCCTGGTAGCTTTTCTGTTTGGTCACTTCTTGGAAAATCATGTCACTATTTCCTGTCAGAGAGAACTGGTGCTGAACTTCTCCCAATAAGGATTCATTTGTTTTTTTTTTAATTGATGCCCAATACTGAGAAAAACGAGCACAAGTCCAAGTCACAGCAGGTGAAAAAAACTACCACTGCTCTTGATAACTCTTTCAAAGTGCTTTGTCTTATGTGTGTTTTTAACAAAGTCACTTGCTCAGGTTCTTGGTCTGTACTTGGCAACACCTCTTAACCTTTTGACCGTAACAAAAGGGCAGCCACAGCTTCTCTGGGCAGCCTGTGCCAGGGCTTCACCACCCTCACAATAAAGAATATTTTCCTAAAAATTTGGAAGGTGGAAAGAAGGAGGTGCCATGCAAGAGGGGAAGAGCCACTTGTCCTGGAGGAATCCCACCACAATCTCTTCTCATAGGAGAGAAGCTCCAGACCCCTCATCATCTTTGTGGTCTCCACAGGACCCTCTCCAGTAGCTCCTCATCTTTCATGTACTAAGGAGCCCAGAACTGGACCCAGCACTCCAGATGTGGCCTCATCAGGGCCAAGCAGAGGGGGAGCATCATCTCCCTGACCTGCTGGTCACACTCCTCTCACACTGGATTCCAGCTTGAGCCCTCACTGGGGCACTTGTGCTTCGTGTCTGCACATCCCAGGCTTGGCTTTGCCATTTCTCCTCCTGTGGGAGCTGAGCTTGTTTAGTCTGGAGAAGAGAAGACTGAGTGGGGATCTCATTAATACATAGAAATATCTCCAAGTCAGGTGTCAGAGGATGATGCCAGACTCTTTTCCGTGGTGCCCAGCAACAGGACGAGGAACAATGACCATAAAGAAGTTTCACCTCAGCATGAAGACAAACTTCTTTCAATGGAGGGGGGCAGAGCCCTGGAACAGCTGCCCAGGGAGGTCGTGGAGTCTCCCTCTCTGGAGACATTCCAAACCCACCTGCTCCAGGTGACCCTGCCCTGGCAGGGGGGTCGGACTGGATGTTCTCCAGCAGCCGCTTCCCACCCGCAGGACTCTGTGGTTACCGAGTGCGGTGCTGCGCGGCCCCTCCAGCCGGGCAGGGGGCGGCAGAGCGGCGGAGCGGAGCGGGGCGGAAGCGGCGGCGCCTGGGGCCGGTTGTGTGTGGGGACACGCCGGAGCGCTGCAGCCATGGCGGAGCGCATCGAGCAGCGGCTGGAGGACCGGGTGCCGGAGCTGGAGCAGCTGGAGCGGGTCGGGCTGTTCTCCCGCAGGGAGATCCGGTGAGCGGGGCCGGGGCCGGGCGGGCGCGCGCGGCGCGGACGGGAGCGCTCCCGTCACTCACGTCCCGATCCCCGCAGGGCCGTCCTGAGGAAAGCCTCGGCTCTGGAGTACAAAATACAGCGGAGAGCGCTGCGGAAGGAGGATTTCATTAATTACATCCAGGTAGGCTTTACCGGGCAGCAGAACTGCCGGTCTCTCGCTGCACATCCAGCTCAGAACTGAGTAGTTTTGTCGTGCCCCAAGAAGAAAACAGGTCAGAAATCTGTTGTATGAGGCCTCACCTCGCCTGGTCCTGGTGTTCACCTGAGAGCAGCTTGTTGGCAATAGAGCAGGAAGCAGAGCCAGGAGTTGGTGCCTGAGGTTGGGATGAGGCGTCTCTGGTGCTGTGACCTTCTCCTGTGGTTTCTTGTCTCTCCAGGGATGTGGAGCCCCCAGTTCTCTGATACGCTGTGCAAATTGTAGTTAAGTGGAATTAATAAGTTGGATATTAGGAAAAAGCTCCTAAAAGGGTGGTCTGGCACTGGAACAGCTCCAGTGGTTGTGGCCCCAAGGCTGCCAGAGCTCAAGGAGTGTTTGGGCAACACTCTCAGGGGCAGGGTGGGATTGCTGGGGTGTCCTGGGCAGGGCCAGGACTTGGACTTCGATGATTCTTATGGGTCTCTTCCAACTCAGGATATTTTATGGTGCAAATTTTTTTTGTGGCTGAACAAACTTCTGATTACAAGTTTGGCTTGTGCATCACAATTCTAGGAATGTGGGTTACCAACAGCTCAAGTCTGAAATGTCACATGCAGTAGAAATCCTCCATATTAATTTTATCCAGTCTTAGAAATGTAGTGACCCAGTCAAAAAATTATTGTTTAGGTTTTTGTGTTTGTTAGAGCTGATCAGGTGGACAATAAACATTACAAACTTTATCTGTATTTTTTTGCCTTGCTGTTATATGTCTCTTCATTCAGTTTTAAATGTTATGTTTCTTTCCATTCTAGTATGAAATTAATCTGCTGGAACTGATCAAGAAAAGACGAGCAGTAAGTCTGTCAGTTATTAAGAGTGAAAAATACTTTATGCAAAAAATACATTTTCTACTGCAATAAAATTGATTTTTTTTCCCTCCCAGCGCATTGGATACTCATTTAAGAAGGAGGAAATCGAACACTCCATTCTGCACCGAGTCCACAGCCTGTTCAACAGAGCTACAGGAAAATGGAAAGTAAGTTTAGTTGAGTTTCCTTTTTTTCTGCATGCCATGTTGCTCTGACAAGGGTGTGTTGTTTGCTTGTCAATGTACAAGTGATTCTGTACCTTGTGAGTTTGATTCTCTTTCTCTTTTCATTTCCAACAGGATGATGTCCAGCTCTGGCTTTCACATGTTGCATTTTGCAAGCAGTGGGTGAGTTTTCAAAGGCTGATCTTACCTCAGCTGAGATAGTGGACTGGTGGTTATTCAGGCATCTGGAACTTGAATTCCAGACAGGGGTACAAAGTTTTCCAGTACCAGAGTGGGTAAAACAAAACTGCTTCTTTTACAGAATGCAAAACATCAACTCAGTAAGGTGTTTTCTACCATGTTGGCCATTCATTCCAATAAACCAGGTAAATAAAACAACCGTGAGTGCTGCATAAATGCCTCAGTGTAGATTGTGTGGTGTTGGTTAAAGTTCTTGTAAAGTTCTGACAGGGACTGTGCTGAGCAATCATAAGGTGATGGGAAGTAGGTCTGAATGACCATTTCCCAAGCAGACTGGGCACTAAGTAGATATCTTAGAGGTGGGAGGTGTTGAATGCTCAAGAATGCTTTCTGGATTTGGAAGACATCATTAGCTCTGTAGCTAAACCAGATTAAGCTTCCTGGATCTGCCTGGCTGCTTAGATCCGTCCTTCAGCTTGGTTTTACATGGGAGATAATCAGTTTTGTTCCAATGCTGAGCTCATTTTGAGAGATTAAATTAATTAATTTGTATCACCTGTTGCAGCATTGTGGATTATGGCAGCAAAGTGGGAAATGGAGACACGACTCTCATCAGAAAGTGCCAGGCAGTTGTTCCTTCGTGCTTTGCGCTTCCATCCAGAGTGCCCGAAACTTTATCAGGAGGTGAGATCGTGATTTTCTTCTGTGACCAGTTATTTGATCAGTCAGAGCAAATCAGTTCAGCATATTTCTTGGACACGTTTCTCAGGGTTAGTCTGGCATCTCCAGCCTTTGTTGGGGAACTGGGTTTTCTTTAGGGCAAGTTAAGGTTTAAAGAATGACTAAGAAATGGGGGAAATGTCTGGATAAATACTAGGGCATATAGTTATGTGCACCAGCTTTTACAAACCAAGGCTCTTGGACATATGTGGGATGTGGGAAAGCCCTGATTTGTAGCTCCTCAGAGCTTGTTTTACCTCCTTTGTGGACTGAGATTTTTATGACTTACCCCCACAGTCATTTCACTGTGTTGTCACTCCTGCAGTATTTCAGGATGGAGCTGATGCATGCTGAAAAACAGAGGAAGGAAAAGAAAGAATTTGAAAAAGCAAAGATGGACTTGGTAGGTCAGCTAAACTTACTTAAGAGAGATTGTCTGCTTTATCACACATCTAAGTGCACAGTTTCAAGGGGTCTGGATTAATGGTTTATTTGACAAGAGCTTAGACAAAGTTTTTGTTCATGTGCTGTGCTTGTGTGGAGCTTTTCAAGTGTTTGCTGATGCTCAGCTCAAATACTTCATACTTGCTTGATATTGCAGGGGGAATTCAATTACTCTGAAGAGATTCTCAGTGGGGAAATGGCTCGAATAGTCTACAGGGATGCAACTCAGAAAATTAAAGGTGATTTAATATTTGTTGTACTTATTCAATAAGAAAATTGTCACCTTTAACCCAGCTCTGCAGTAGGTAATACTGGTAGACTTAGCTCCAGTGCACACACTAAGATACATTTTCAAATACACCATTTCTTCAGTAGAACCTACATAATGCCAGAGAATAAATCAATAGTGCTCAAGAGCGCTGATTTCATGTCTTTGCTGCAGGCTGACACCTTTTCCAGCACAACAGCTTTTGGGCTGAAGTGACAGTGCTGGGCTTCCAGTCCCCAAACTTTATTGTTTAAGAAAAAAAAACCAAACCAAAAATGCAAAGTGTGCAACTGATGTGATATGTTGAGGAATTCTTTAACAAACACTCCACTTGATAGTTTTTTTCTCCTCTTGAAATGTAGGTGTTGAGTTCCAGCTGGCTGCACTCTCCATTGCAAAGCTCTTTGATTTTACCCAAGATTTGCAAAAAGAAATCCTTGAAAAGTGAGTTGTGGCTTTGTGTTGTGTTTTTATTCTAGTTTGGGATTTAAAAACATATTCTCATAACTTCTCTAATTTATAGTGGGTTGACAGGACTTCAAGACTAAAGGCTGTTCCTGTAGGGAAATAGCATCAAGGAATTAGCATTAGGATAAGGCAAGTGTGCTCTTCAGAAAAGGGTGCTCATATCTAACTTCAGAACAGGCTTTAAAAAGCTGCTAAGAAAAATTTAGATGAAAAATAGTTGTCACTGAATAATTACTGCACTTAGTTTCTGTAAATTCACAGCAGGAGCTGTGGGTTTTCATAGTGTACTTTTGTGGGTTTTTTGCATCTTTTATTTCTCTAGTTGTTCCTCTCGAAAGAAGGGTGTCTCCTGACAGCTTCCTGTCTAATTCATGGTATTTCTGGAGAATATCCATACTAAATAATAAAAAAAAAGCTAATATTTTGCCTTTTCTCGTGGGAAGTAAAATATTTATTCTCTGGCATTTGGTTACTTAGAGATATATATACTTACATAATAACAACCAAACAAATATAACAACCCTTCTAAACATACCTGGGGATGAAGGATGGTGGTTGGGGGCTGTTACAGACGTGGTGTGTTCAGTTTGCAGGCCAGTTATGCTGATGACCCCCTGACCTGGGACCACATGGCCCGTCGGGAGCTGGATTTGGGGTCCCTGCAGCCCACAGAACACACCACAAAGCAGAGGAAAGTGGCAGAAATGTCCCGGAGGGAGGAACGGTGCTGTGCAGTCTTTGATGAGGCTGTGGGAGCAGTGCCAACAGGTGAAATGTCCTGCCTGCATTTTGGCAGCTTTTCCTGGTACTTGGAAGGCTTGAAGGGGATGGCAGGCTCTACCAGACCTGAGGGAAGGAAAGCAGTTTTTACGTGCTGCCTCCTGGGGATCTGTTTTATGTGTTATTTAGGTTACTTTCCAAAGCATTTATGCTCTCAAAGGAGCTGCTTAAGTGCAAATGTGGGTGTGTTGCTGGTTAGCTCTGAGTAAGCAATGGTTTTGAGTGGCCAGTGGAGTGGATATCCAACTCCCAACATCTGGCATTGTCCCTACTTTGAATATTCCTTGTGAAGCCTCAGCTGAACCAAGAGCTGGATGCTCTTCACAAAGACTTACTGTCTGCAGCTTGTACTGGGAAGCCATTTTAAAATGTTAATGTTCTAAATCTAGGGCCTCTTTTTATAATACAACATTTTAAAACAAAGTTGGCATTAACACATTGCGTGGATTCTTTGTATTTCTTAAATATTTGTGCTTACTCTTGTGATTCTGTAAAGTGTGATATTATGCCTTTGCTTCTACAGAGGACATGTGGAAATGCTACATCACTTTTTGCTTAGAGAGATATAACAGGAAAACCAACAGTGGAGAATTAAAGCAAAAGGTAAAAGCTTATTAGGAAACCATACAAACAAATCATCCCTGTTTTTATTGACTTCTGTAATCCAGAAGCAAGACAAGAAGCAAATATATTTTGACATTTTATCAGAAATACCTACCTGTGGCCATCACTAAGAGTCATTTAATCTCCATCTGGGAGGAATCACTTTTACTGTCAGGCTCACACATGTCATGCGTGAACATGAATAACCTGGGCATAAACCAGCCTTGTCAGTAAAGTATAGTGACCTCTTTGGATGAAAGCTAAGACTGCAAACTTGTTAATCATAGAATGGTTTGGGTTGGAGGGGACCTTAAACGTTCACTGACAGTCCTTCAAACTTGTGCTTATTTGAAGAAAAGGATGAATTAAAATGACTCTTGCAAATAAGTCTGAGCAAAGTTTGGTGCTGGCACGTGGGCAGTTTAACTGTGCATCTGTGCTTGGGTCTGACTCTGAATTAATTATCCTGTTCAGTCTGGTTCCCTTGTAGTACAGCACAAGAACACTGCAATGTTCTTTGCTCCTGAAGGAAGAGAAGTAATTCAAATGCTCAGATTTCCCCTTTGTCTTGGAATGTTTGCAGGTACCCAAAGCATTAGATACGTAACATGTGTAACTAGATATTCAGTGACATGTTCTTGAAATGCTGGGATCTGGTATATACAGGAATAATGCTTGGGTTTTTTCTCTCTATTGGTTCTAGAGGCTGGAGAGGACACTGAGTGTGTTCAACAAAGCTCATGAGTCTAATTTGCTGCCAGAAGCTCTCTATAAGCAGTGGGTAAGAGCTGACACAACAAAGAGGCTGTGGGGCTTCCCTGCCTTGGCTGTGGGCCTGTCTTTGCATTTTGAGTAGACACAGATGGGCAATTTGGTTCAAAGCCTTGCTTTTTAACAAGGTGTTCCAAGTCTCTTGTGGTGATGAGCTTTGTCTGCTGGGTTTCAGCTTCAGCTGTTACTGGAGTCCAGCCTCTCTGAGAAGGCTGTGGAGGTGGCAGAGGCTGCAACCAGGCGCTTCAGCGTGTCCGTGGACATGTGGCAGATGAGGCTGCAGGTGCTGATCCAGCTGAAGAGGGAAGATGTGACCCAGTGTTTTGAAGAAGCCATTAAACATGTGAAATCCAAGGTCTGTGCTGGTTTATGGACTTACATGTCATGGGCCAGAAACCTCTGATGCTTAGTTGTTTGGGGTTTTTTCCTGCACAAGGCATTCAAAGTCCCTAACAACTTTTAAGGTCAGATATATGAACTCAACATTTCACGTGCACATTGCATTGCTAAGTATTAGGGAACTGTAAATTCACTTCAGAGTCACAGGTTTAAAGTCTGAATGCTCACAGGTGACATTTTGCATGCTCTCCTAGCAGTGAGCTGGTATTCTTTGTGTCCTGAAAAATGTGCTTCCTTTTATTCACCGTGCTGACACATTGTGTGTGTGGTATTTCAAGCCTTGAGTTAGATGTGAGTTCTCCCACTGTTCCATTTCAAACCCTGGGCACAAGGAGTGTGGAGAAGAAACAGGAAGGTGACTGTTCCTTTACTGCTTATTCTTGGAAGTTATCTTTGTACTGCAGTGCTCAGTAATGCAGAACAACTTGTCTCACCCCTGGCAACGCAGCTGCCCAGCTAAGAAGTATTAGGAAGAAAATGAGAGGTGATTTCAGGGTGCAGCCCAAAGTTGTCTTTCCAAGAGCTGTCCCACAGGACAATGTTACAGCAGCTTGTACAGAACCTGGAGGATGTGTTGCTGTATCTGTAAATCAGTCACTGTATTTTAGGCATTTGATGTATCTGCTCACCTTGTAGGGCACGTTGGCATTGTGGACCCTCTGGGTGGAATGGAGTGAAGGCACAAACAGCAAGGAGGACACAGAAGCTCTGTACCAGGTACTGGCCTAGCCAAAATCTACTTTTCTGTCTGTGTAAATAAATGGGAACAATATGTGTGGATGGAACACGTAACAGATGCTTTATGCAGCCATTTTGTCATGGATGTGTTGATATCAAAGAATTTAAAGCAAAATTGTGTGTGATAACAAAAATCAGTTGGATATAGGCTTATAGGCACAAATGTCATTCCCACTCTTCTAAGACACAGATGTTTGTAAGCACAACCAGTGATGTACTCTTACTTTGGGGTCTAGAATTTTTGCTGTTTCATAGACCTATCTGAACAAGGAAGAGAGAATTTTACATTCTGTGTGAAAACATCAGTCTTGTAGATCCTTTTTGCCTGGCACTTTGGGTATGTTTATGTTTACAACATAAACCACATCTTTCAAATGGAAGCTTGAATTCAGCTGTTTGTAGAGCATTGTGGAACCCTCTGCATGAAGGGTGTTAAGGAAATGCCAATTGCCAGCTCTGTGGAATATTAGAGGAGAAATGTATTTTAGACTTAGGAGATCTGCTTTATTTCAGATGCCTGATGAGGGAGAAGGTACTATTTGGTTTTGTCTCCCTTGTTGCCTTTTAAGTGTAGTTATGTGGTTTTATTTTTTGTTTTGTGTTTTTATTCCTTTTAAACTTGCAGAGATCCTTAAGTGCCACAACTCCTGCTGAATCTGTGACTATGAAAGAAATGTATCTCGACTGGACTTACAGAAGTGGTGGTTATAAGAAAGTTAGAAAAGTCTTTAGCAGGTAACAAACAAAACCTTCAAACCAGATTGTTCTAGGGTGTATGTTAAAAGACTTGAAGTCTAAAGGTAATTGTCTTATTTCAGCCTGTGTGAAAATCGTCCCTTTTCACTTGACTTCTTCAGGAAGATGATCCAAATAGAAAAGGAGCAAGTAAGTTGTTGAATATCCAATTAGTGCCTTGTATTGTAAAATACACTTCTAACTTTGGATCTAAATAGGAAACAGAATGGTGTTGTCAGTCTGTCATCAGTTCATGTTTGTCTTCATGAGTTGATTCACAGGATGTGATACAAGCCCAGTTCCATGGTAACTAATCTTGGGCAGTGTGTGTGTGTGCGTGTAATTGCCATGACTCTCTTCCTTTGTAAGAATCTAATCAAGCTGCAGATTCACTTCTGTACAAAATAAATGGCCTTTTAATACCTTCCTTTGTTAGGAATCCTGCAAAATGCTTCATCTGAGAGAGTACTATGAACGTGCCTTGAGGGAGTTTGGTTCAACAGATACTGGTAAGGGGATTCTATTATTATTTATTTATTCATTCATTCAGTGCTGCCTCTTATTTCCACCCATTTCAAAAGGTAGCTGTTTGTTCTGCCCTTGTGCTTGCTGTCATGCAGGGCAGAGCTGATTTCTTCTGTGCCACTGTGAACTGTAGGACACTGCAGTGACCCTCCACTGTCAGGCCAGGGTCATTGGCACTGGGGTGGCTTCAGCACCACTGGGAGCAAATCAGGTTTTGACACTGGCATTGTTGCATTATTTCTTAAGACATCACTGTTCCAGCAGGGAATAGAATCCAGGGTTTTGCTCCTCAAGGTGCAGGACACTGTAGTTTCATGAAATAAGCTTTATTGCATTAACATCAAAGACACTTAAAAAAAGAGTTTCTACTTAGATTTATTTGTTAAGTAATATCCAGTTAAAATATAACCAGAACTGCTATTTTTCTTTCAAAGATCTCTGGGTGGATTATGTCAAGGAGGAGCTCAGTCATCCCCAAGGCAAACCAGAGAACTGTGGGAGCATTCACTGGCGAGCTATGAAGATGCTGCAGGGAGACCTGGTGGAAGATTTTGTTTCCAAATACACTTTATTGCAAACTGGACATTTATGAAAAACTACACATATTTGTAATGTGACAGTGCATTTTTTAAACTTCTTTGTACAGAGGTAAATGTGTTCCTGGATCTTATTAAAGTTTACCTTCTTTACCTTCTATGTGACAAAAAAAGAATTATCTGTTCCATTGCAGTCGTTTCTAGTGTTGCTTTTGCCAGGGGCAGGTTCAAGTGCACAGTTAGAGAAAGCAAAAGGGTCTTTGAGGGTGTTCTCATTGAGACTTCTGAGAGCAAATTCTTCATCCTGCCCAAACATTCAGATAGTTATAATGCATCAGCTTTTACACTCTGGAAAGTGAATATTACAGCACCTAAATGCAAAAAAACCCCAAACCAAACCCCACAGAAACTATTACACCTGTGGGTGATCTCCATATTCTATCAAGTTGAATAATTAAAAGCAAAACTTTTCATCAGGTAATCAGAAATCGTTAACAATACAGTTATTTATTGTTTCTTAGCCTTGAACTATCTGTAATCCTCACAACAAAAACAGAAACAGCCTCTGCAGTCCCCTTGCATTGGTGTTTGCATCCTGAGCGTGACTGAAAGGTAGAGGGGAGCTGAGATCTGTTAGCAGTGTCCCCAAGGTGAGAGCAGAAGGTTCTGATCTACACTTCAGCTTTCTGTCCACAGTGCCTGAAGTGTCTGACCTTGAGATTTCCTGACTGATAATCACGTACACCCTCTCTGCCCCTTACTCTGTTACTGCTGAATCACTTCTTGCTTCTTTAGTTGCACAACTAAAAGCTTTTAGGTGCAAAAGTTTTTAAGCTTTTGTGTTGTAAGTCCAGCAAAGCCGGTAACTCCACTATTTCAGAAAACAGGTCCCTTTTTTTCACCTGTTGTGGTCTGTCACCGAATTTTGGTACCTGCAGCACCTCCCAGGGCTACACATTCCCTGAAAGTGCATATGCCTGACACCTGCCCCTGGAGCACCTGCTACAGCTCTTCAGCCCAGGTGCTTCCCATCTCTCCATGCTTTATCTAAGCATGCTGCCAGTGCCAGGTGCTTGCCACAGAGCTTGGAGAGCTACTGAGATTTTATTTACAACTTCATGAGCGTAAAGGTGCTTTCTCCCAGCTCTTTGGTCTGTTATTACTGGATGTAGTCTCTGCTACGTGGTGGTGTTGGGTCAGGAATTGGACTGGATGATCTCAGAGGTCTTTACAACCTAGTGGATTCTGTGATTTTGTGAAGTCACTTGCTCTGTGGGCTCTGTGGGCTGAGGGGATCTGCGGCGTTGGGGCCGGGGGGGCTCTGTGGGCTGAGGGGAACTGCAGCGTTGGGGCCGGGGGTGCTCTGTGGGCTGAGGGGAACTGCAGCCGGGGGAGCTCTGTGGGCTGAGGGCAATGGCTGAGCTGCACCGGGGCTGAAGCGGGAACAGCCGCTCCCTTAGTCGCTCCCTCAGTTCCTCCCTCAGCTCCTCGGGCCCAGCCCCGGGGCCCGCCGGGCTGGCGGTGTCCTGAAGGGCCGGGCGGGGCCGGGCAGTGGGGGGGGGGGGGGGGGAGGGGGCCTCAGGGCGCG
>VYXB01000610.1:154498-170843 GCA_013397135.1 Pachyramphus minor
GGGGGTTCCGTGGAGCTGGGTCGCCGTGAGGGCTCGGGCGGAGCCAGCTCTCTGCTCCTGACCGCCGGCCGGCTGCAGGCCCTGCTGCCAGCACCCACCGCCGCCGCCTCCCCGTGGGGTGGGAACGCGAGAAGTCTCCGTTCCCCGCCCTGTGCGCACCATCAGCGGGGCTGAGGGTTTCCTGCTGCTCTCCAGCCCCTAAGGGCTGCTGGAGGGNTCTACTTAGATTTATTTGTTAAGTAATATCCAGTTAAAATATAACCAGAACTGCTATTTTTCTTTCAAAGATCTCTGGGTGGATTATGTCAAGGAGGAGCTCAGTCATCCCCAAGGCAAACCAGAGAACTGTGGGAGCATTCACTGGCGAGCTATGAAGATGCTGCAGGGAGACCTGGTGGAAGATTTTGTTTCCAAATACACTTTATTGCAAACTGGACATTTATGAAAAACTACACATATTTGTAATGTGACAGTGCATTTTTTAAACTTCTTTGTACAGAGGTAAATGTGTTCCTGGATCTTATTAAAGTTTACCTTCTTTACCTTCTATGTGACAAAAAAAGAATTATCTGTTCCATTGCAGTCGTTTCTAGTGTTGCTTTTGCCAGGGGCAGGTTCAAGTGCACAGTTAGAGAAAGCAAAAGGGTCTTTGAGGGTGTTCTCATTGAGACTTCTGAGAGCAAATTCTTCATCCTGCCCAAACATTCAGATAGTTATAATGCATCAGCTTTTACACTCTGGAAAGTGAATATTACAGCACCTAAATGCAAAAAAACCCCAAACAAACCCCACAGAAACTACTACACCTGTGGGTGATCTCCATATTCTATCAAGTTGAATAATTAAAAGCAAAACTTTTCATCAGGTAATCAGAAATCGTTAACAATACAGTTATTTATTGTTTCTTAGCCTTGAACTATCTGTAATCCTCACAACAAAAACAGAAACAGCCTCTGCAGTCCCCTTGCATTGGTGTTTGCATCCTGAGCGTGACTGAAAGGTAGAGGGGAGCTGAGATCTGTTAGCAGTGTCCCCAAGGTGAGAGCAGAAGGTTCTGATCTACACTTCAGCTTTCTGTCCACAGTGCCTGAAGTGTCTGACCTTGAGATTTCCTGACTGATAATCACGTACACCCTCTCTGCCCCTTACTCTGTTACTGCTGAATCACTTCTTGCTTCTTTAGTTGCACAACTAAAAGCTTTTAGATGCAAAAGTTTTTAAGCTTTTGTGTTGTAAGTCCAGCAAAGCCGGTAACTCCACTATTTCAGAAAACAGGTCCCTTTTCTTCACCTGTTGTGGTCTGTCACCGAATTTTGGTACCTGCAGCACCTCCCAGGGCTACACATTCCCTGAAAGTGCATATGCCTGACACCTGCCCCTGGAGCACCTGCTACAGCTCTTCAGCCCAGGTGCTTCCCATCTCTCCATGCTTTATCTAAGCATGCTGCCAGTGCCAGGTGCTTGCCACAGAGCTTGGAGAGCTACTGAGATTTTATTTACAACTTCATGAGCGTAAAGGTGCTTTCTCCCAGCTCTTTGGTCTGTTATTACTGGATGTAGTCTCTGCTACGTGGTGGAATTGGACTGGATGACCTCAGAGGTCTTTACAACCTAGAGGATTCTGTGATTCTGTGAAGTCACTTGCTCTGTGGGCTGAGGGGAACTGCAGCGTTGGGGCCGGGGGGGCTCTGTGGGCTGAGGGGAACTGCAGCGTTGGGGCCGGGGGTGCTCTGTGGGCTGAGGGGAACTGCAGCCGGGGGAGCTCTGTGGGCTGAGGGCAATGGCTGAGCTGCACCGGGGCTGAAGCGGGAACAGCCGCTCCCTTAGTCGCTCCCTCAGTTCCTCCCTCAGCTCCTCGGGCCCAGCCCCGGGGCCCGCCGGNGGGGGGGGGGCCCGGGGGGGGGGGGGGGGGCGGGGGGGGGGGGGGGGGGGGGTGAAGGTGCCCTCAGGGCGCGCGGCTCGGCCGGTGCGGGGGGTTCCGTGGAGCTGGGTCGCCGTGAGGGCTCGGGCGGAGCCAGCTCTCTGCTCCTGACCGCCGGCCGGCTGCAGGCCCTGCTGCCAGCACCCACCGCCGCCGCCTCCCCGTGGGGTGGGAACGCGAGAAGTCTCCGTTCCCCGCCCTGTGCGCACCATCAGCGGGGCTGAGGGTTTCCTGCTGCTCTCCAGCCCCTAAGGGCTGCTGGAGGGTCCGGTCCGCTCCTGCCCCTCAGCGTGTGGGCTCCCACGTGGTGGTGGATTCACTTTCTGGTGTTTGTATTTGTTCCATTCCTTGTATCATCATTAGCACCGTTCCCAAACGGGCACATTTTGCGTCAGTTTTGGGGCCCCTTCCCGGAGAGGTGGCAGGGGAGGGTTGAGGGCGTGAGGGAGCAGGTGGGCTGTGCTGTGTTGCAGGTGCCAGGGGGGACTGATTGCAGCAGCAGGATGAGCCAGATTTGCCTTCTGAAGTGAAAGCCTGTTTGGTTTTAAACCTCTGATTCATCAAGGGAACAAATGGATGGGGTCCAGGGTGTAGAAACACTCAAATGCAGTAGCAGTTGCGTGAGCCGTGTTAAAGCCATCAATGAAAGCTGCTACTGAATTCTTTAAAACTCTCCTGTAGGTGATGGCCAGTGCTGTTGACACTACAAACTCTGAGGAGAAACAGCTTCCTAAAAAAAGAGAGACTATGATCTGGAAGCCCAGGAAAGGTAGGACAAAACAAAGCAGATGGTGAGTAACAAAACATAGGCTCTGCTTGAGAAATGTACTTAAAACCTTTAGGTGAAGGGTAGGAAATGCCTCTTCAATTACTGCACTAAATTGTTTCCATGTAGATATTTGTGTATGCCTAAGTGCAAGAATAATTAATCAGTATGACTATTTTTAAACCAGAACCATGGTATTTCAGCATACCTATTTTTTTTAAAATACCTACAGGTGAATGTGGTGAAACAAGAACTGCTGAGTTCTTTGCCCTAGTTAAAGAGTTAGTTTCCAACAAGAACCTGTGGAAAATCCTGAGTTGGGCTAGTGCTGCGATGTGAGGCTATGCCCACTGTTCCCAAGCATCTCTTGGAGCAGCTCTGCAGTGATACTACATATGTAGGAAACTGCATATATTATAATTAGAATAGTAGTCACGAAGTGCATTTGTGTTCCTGTATGAATTATTGTGTACGGGGCATTTAATTATTCCTGTTTAATTTCTGAGTGTATCTGTTGACGCTTTCTGTTGGTTTTAGAATGTTTGCTGGGCAACATTCCAAATGTTCCTGATAGCAAGTTTGAGGAAAGTGAAGCCTCTGATACCTCTCCCAGTGAAGGGGATGACGGTGTCTCTCCTGATGACTGGTACAAAGTGCGTTCTTACCTGGATGAGGAGGATGATGAAGTCTCCAGTATACCAGACTCTCCAAAGCAGCAAAATGCTTCTGAGCATGAGGTGGAGGACTGGGATAAAGAATTGGAAGAGTCTGCGTGTTGTCCTTATGGTGAGTACACGTTTTCTTGTGCTTCATTTGAATTTTGGATCCTAGGTGGTTGGAGGTAGGTGGTTTGCAGGAGAATGTGTTTAAGTAACGCCATGTTCTGTTTTGGGGAGCAATTTCTTGTTGTGTTGACCTCGTGGATATGTAACAACAATTTTGTTGTCAAACACAGTATTTAAAGGTGGTGGTGTGACGTTCACATGAAACTCTTTCTTGAGCAGTCTAATTCTTGGGGAGTGGCATGGGAAGGAGGAGAATTCTGTGTGTGCATTGACTTTCTGGGGAGAAGGAAGTTCTTAGTGATATATCTTTGTTATCCTGAAGCAGAAGATAAGGGTACACAGTGTGCAGGAATGTAGCTTTTTTGGTGTAAAAATTCTTCCTTTCCTCCAAGAAAATTCAAGATTGTGCTCTATAAATGTCCCTCTAGAGCATGGAGCACTTTGAAAGTGCTCAGTCTCTGAGTAGGGTTTGTTGCTTTTGCTGTAGGGTTGGCTTAGTTTTGTTTGGTTGGTTTTGGGGGTTTGTGTGTGTTTTTTTGTCATTGTTGGGGTTTTTTTGGTGGAAGGTTTTGTTTGTTTGACTCTTTTTGTTTTGGTTTTTTGAAGCTTGATCCTCTGAAGTGGTTGTGCATGTGATCAGTCCCATGGACAAAGGTGACAGTGCATAGAAGCAGTTTTATCCACATCTGTAGAGTTGAATTAATCCTCCAGTTTGTGACTTGTTTGGTGTAGAACAGGTGGATGGAATTTAGCCAGCAGTGGCTGATAACCTGCTGTGTCTTTGAGAATATTACAATTCCATTTTCTTCTCATTAATGTGTATCTTTTTGTAATTAATATACCTTTCTTTGCCTGGGAAATATGAATTCTCTGTTTCCTTTGATTCCATAAATGGCTGTTATATTCAAGCATTAAGTTTGATAACAGGAAAAAGTGGGAAAGTTTTTGCAGCCTTTCTATAAAACCATTCTGATTTTAAAATGGAAACACAATATTGGTTTTTCACTGTGGGTAATTTGAGGAAAAAGACTGTTTCCTTTTTGGAGACTTTCCCTCTCTTCCATTCTGGGCTTTCCTTTTAATCCCTCATCTGCTCAAATTTATGGTATGTTTTGAATTTTCTACTGGAACTGTCACAAGTTTTTGGTTGGTTGTTTTTTTTTTTTTACTTATTTAACTCACTCATTCCACTTTTAGCTTATGCTTTTTAAATCCTCCCAAACTGAGGCAGCTGTGATAATGGGATTCAGGTGCTTGGGAAGGGTAGTGAGTACAAGTGTCTGAGTTGTTAACTGCTACAAATAAAAGAAAGTGTTTGGTTGGTCATTTTATGGCTTTTTAAAATGTCTTTTTAAGCACTTGCTGTGCTGGCTTGTTTAGCAGTGCTGCTGGAAGGCTGACAAGTGGAATACTGTGTTGGGCCCTCTGCTCCCTGTACTCTGGGCCTTCTCTTTGCTCAGTGCTTTCAGTCTCTGCTGGCTAGAAGTCTCTTCCTTCTGTTAAAACACTTTTTGCCCTATTTTTGTGCTGGCTTGGTTAAAAACAGGCCCAGTAGGTTTAATTCTGGCTGAGTGGAAATGTTGTTCAGGGAGAGCTTTTAAAGGACCCCACCCTCCCATTCTGTCCAGTGACCCAGTTCTTAAAGGCTTTGGAGGGCTCCTCATTGGGATGGGCTTATGGAGACAGCGGGAAGGGGGAGGGCAAATAAAAGCAGTAGTTTCATGAGCCTTTTATTCCCAGGGAAAATGTGAAAGAACTGCCTGTATTGTATGAGCTGGCATCAGGTGTTCTCAATCCAGGTGTATCATGGAGCTTCTTGGAAAACTGTTTTGTCTGTGTGGCAGGAACCTTCCTTCAAATGAAGACATTGTCAAACTCAGCCTCTGTTCGCCTTTTTATTTAGGTCTAATCAATGAGTGCTGGCAGATCAAGTTCAAATAGACAGTTGAAAGATGCTGTAGACCTGCCAGACTATACCACTACTTTCCTGAGTATCTCCCATGGTTTAAACCTGTTCTTTTATCTTCTGTAGATGCTGATGATCTGCCCTGTGGAAGCTTTCAGGAAAATAATGGTTTGGCCTCATCCGTGTGGAAGGAGGATTGGTTTTACCACCCAGGCTGTCACCACACAGCTTGCTTTGTTTCTCCACCACGAGTCAGTAGCGGGGTTGAGAGTGGCCAGTTTGATGATGCAGATGAGTGAGGTTGACCCTGGGCAGAAGTACATTTGGTTTCTGAGTTGGATTGTGTTCTTCACTGACTGAGCCACGTCAAGTCCTTGTGTTTGCTGGCAGAGTTCTGCCCGAGGCCAGAAATGTGACACTGTCTCCCAAGTTTTGCTCATGAACTGCCCACACTTGGCTCTGGAGACAAGAGTGCAGGTGCTGGCTGTGACAGTCAGTCCATTTCTGGAGGTTTTGTTTGTGTTCTGGAGATCTATGTTGTTACTAATTAATTGCTTGAGAAGAAATGTTCAATTTCTGAACTTCAGGTTGTTTATTTGCAGGACTTTGTGAGTTTTGACATGCTGATCCCTGTGTGTCTGTGTAACTTTTAGTTTTCTCTCCTTTTCATCTGATGCTGTTGCAGGGTTTGGAGAGCTTTAAAAACTCTCCCTCTTCAAGCTTCTCTGTTGTATTTCCATGTGATTCTAACTTCCATTTGTGATTCTGATACTGGTTTTTAACAAAATTAACTGTGGCAAATGCAGAATGAGTTGTTTTGTGTTTATTTTTATGTATTCCAGTATAAAGGAATTACAAATACATGATACACATTTTGCAAATACATATGATGATACACAGTAGGCAGGCTGAATCCCAACAAAGCTTTCTCCACATCAGACCTTCTTGTTATATGGGCACATTACCCTGCAGTCCCACTATTGTCTCTACACATCTGATGCTGCATGAGAATGTGATAATGACAAAGAAACTATCTCTGCTTATGTGTACATATTGTGGTATATAATCTATGTGTCCTGCAGACAGCAGTGGATTAAGGTTCCTGATACTGTTTTGCTGGGTTTGTGGGGGCAAATGAGAACACAAAATACCTCCATAAGAGAATAGCTGGAACTAGAACCATCTCCTTCTTGCTGTGCTCTGGAATTAAAGGAAATGTTCTCAGATGAAGTGTGTAAGTGGATTGAATGGCTGGTCAGCTGAGTAACAATAACCTTCACCTCATGCTCATGTTTCATTAATCACTTTTCTCTCAAAAACTGTTTTGTGCCTTCCCCCCCCAGTGTTTTGACACTGAACTGGAGCACAATACAACTTTGGGGTTTTGTTTTCTCATCTGGAGTATGAGACCAAAATAATTCACGCACTGCTTTGGGAGGAGGAAGTGGATGACAGTGATATTTCCTTAATTTTTTCCTGGAGAGCCCAGAACAAGAGCTTTTCCTTGGGCACCTTTCAGTTCCTGGTTATGTGTTAGTACTTAGCAGTTGAAGTACAGAGTGGCAGCCTGGTGCTGAGGTTGCAAAAGGGAGGGTCTGTTCTTTTATTCCTATGTGGTGGAGTGACCTAGGGATTAATATTTCCCTCAAAACTCAGTTATGCCAGTAAGTGACTCATCAGCCAGAGTAAAAGGGCTGATTTGCATTTATAAAAGCAATATTCATAAATATAAATTGAGTGCAGGCACACCTGGTAAATTGTAAAAATTCCTGTGAAAAATCCCGTCTCGTTTTGTGAGCCTGTTTAACCCTTGTCTGGACCCAAGTGTTGTCAACGCCCGGTTCTTCCCTGCAGAGGGCAGCAGAAAATTGTCTGCCCTGCTCGGCGTGTGCTCATCGGGCGGTGTGAGCTCCCCGGGCTGGATTTCTGACGCTGGGAGCAGTTTAGATCTGTGTTCTGCATAGCCCTGCTCTTCCCCGGCGAGGCTGATTCATGGCCAAGATTAGTTTCTCTTTTTTTTTAATTCACTCCCAAGTTATACTTATTGAACTGAAAAATCTCTTCCCTGGCTGAGAGAAGAACATCACTTGACTTCAGGCTTAATATATTGTTTTTTTACTGTGCTTGGGGGAGATATCCCACTGTATTCAATAAAGAGGAAACTAATAGAATTCTGTGGAAACAAACCCATCTTTCGTAGAATTGTTTAAAATGGATAACCAAAAAGTCTTTATTACGTGGATTAGGGTGATTTTTTTTTTCTCACAGTTCCAAAATTCATCATTACTGAATCTTCAAGCCATTTTCCATGCACTCTATAAATCAAGGTGTTTTTTCACCCTGTACCTTTGATTACAATCAGTCTTATCTGTCTCTGAGGTCTTATTGTTTGAGGAGAAATTATATTGAATGGCTGCCTTCCTAAGCTGTTTGCATTTTAAATAACTATAAAGGTTTGTTTTCAGTTTCCATTTAGGCTTAAAACTGCCACCACCCCCACCAGGTTTGGGAAAAATAGCACAAGGGTTTTGCAGCAGAGATGCATCCTGCTCTCTCCAGGGATATGTTGGCAAATATAACTTTGTTCATCTTGGCCCTGCTTGTTAGGGCAGGGGCTTAATGTAAAGCTTGATCTGAATACTCTCAAACTTCAGGGGGATTAGGAAGCCAGATGCAGCCTCCTCACAAAGCATCTGCCTGGGAGGATTTGAAACCGAGCTCGTGGATTCCAATGTTTCTGCTCTACAGAGTGTTTCAAATTCCATTGTGAATCTTGCACTGAGCCTGTTCTGTGTTGACACAAGTGTGTCATTCTAGGCAGGAATACATTGCGTTTAAAAACAGCATAAGGTAGCATGTGAGCCAACAATTCACACTGAGAGTCAGCCCTTCAGCCTGCTCAAATTATTGGAGGGAAAAGAGTCCCATCACAGGACCAAGATCATAAATCTTGTGTGCATACAAGGAACACATTGGCAGGACATAAATCAGCTGAAAACTTTTCAGAAGCGTCAGAGATTTCTCAGTTAAATGCACATACATCCCTTACACAATTTCCCCCTTCTACACCCACGTTATAAATGTCATTCAGAGGACAGAGACCCTGTTGCAGGTTAATATGTTTGCTGGGTTTATGTTGTGGGGAAGGCTTAGGAGTGGAACATAATAGAGTGGCTTAGTAGAGCAGGGTACAACTTTGATGCTGTCTTTGCTTTTCTTCTCATTTCCCCACTTGGTCGGTAAAGCTAAAGATACCAGCCAGTAAAGTGCTTCAAATTCACTGAGCAAGAAATTTTGTCTAAATAGTGAGGTTTTAAAAGACAAAACAGGGTTTTGCACTTTCTTTGAACAGGCCAGCAAAGAAATGAAAACTTGTTTTGGGTGCATCTGTTGTTTCCTTTGAGACCTACAGGCAATGATCTGCAGGAGGAAATAATTGAAGGAAATGTGTTCATAGTTCCTGTTGATAAGGTACAGCACTTAATTCATACATCAGATTGAGATAGAGTTTCTTGGTCTTGTGTAACCACAAAATCCAGCCCATTTTAGTGTCTTTTAAAGACACTACTGCTTCACTCGTTGTCTGTGCCATCTTTCCATGGGTGTGCTGTCACTCTTAAACTGAGAAATGCTTCCACTGCTGAAGGGGGGACTATGTGAGTAATTTCACAGACTAAAGGGAAAATGCTGATGGCAGCAGCTCATCCTGACCATCTGTTGCTTGCAAGGACACCAGTGTAAATCCCTTTGTAACAAAGGTCATTTTGTGGAGCTGGGTAAGTGTAGGCACAGGGAAGGAACGTGTGATGCCCTCTCTGGGTCTGTATTGCAAACAGAGACATCAGAAGCTTGAGTAGTAGAGGATAAATTTGCTGTGGAGTTGTTAGTCTGGGAGTACCAGCTGCTCAGAGCATGGTTTCCCAGCTTGGCAGGAGAAGCTGGAACCTGCTAAAAAACACTGCAAAGCACACAAACCCAGTAATTGGGTTTAGTGATGGAAACAGCTTCCTTTAAGCACTTGGATTATAGATCCTCAGCTGGTACAACCTTTGGCAGCTCGTTACCCAGGCAGAACCTCTGTCCCTCTATATCCCCTGTGCAATGCCTGTGCCATCTCTGAGCTACAGCTCATGTGCAGGGTTTCACTATAGCTGTGGGTTTTAGTCCTTAATATAATGGACTTTCTTTCCATTCATTGTAGCTCTGTTGACCTTCACAGAGCAAAACCCATGATTGTGGCTCAACATCTACCTTTATATCATAGCAGGTTGTCTTGGATAGTTTTTTGTCTCCCACATTGATTATAGTTTCAGGACATGTAGCAGAAACCAGCCTAGGAAAGGTAACTTCCTATGATTCAGCAAGTCTTGATTGTCTGGCCTCAGTTATTTTAATCAAGCCTTCGCTGATCTGCCTGCAACTTCTGTATTTAGACCTAGAAACTCCTTTCATTGTATGATGCAAGATCTGAAGTCTTGAGTTGTATATGTAAGTTGTATGTATTTATGAGCCTGAGGCCTCAATTTATTGTTTTATTTTCCTCAAAGGGAAATACTGCTGAGTCCTTTTTAAGCTGTTGGTCCTTAGTATGACTTATGTTGAGCAACACATTTTCTGTGACATCTGGAGTATCAGAAGATGGCACCTTCTCATGGTGCTGCTTTGCAGTTTTAGTCAGTGTAGCTACTGTGGACTCCTCTTCCAACATTAAACAAGTTGTTTAGTATTTTGCCCTACCTCAGGAACTACTCCAAAACACTCACATTTTCACTGAGGAGTTCCTTCAGTTATTTAGCATGTACTAGAAAATACTAAAATTATTTGACCTCAGATAAAGGAATATCGTTTCATCTGCAATCTTCATGCAGACACCAGAGTAAATATGCCACATTGTAATATAGTTCTGGCTGGCTACAGTTGGTTGGGAATTGTGTAACTCCATCTCCCATTTTACATGCTCAGCTCTTTCTGGGAAAGTCAATAGGTGTGGCAGTGAGATTAAACAGGACCTGTGTCCCACAGCAGAGAGCACAGTCTCTTTCTAGGTAACTGGAGATTCAGAGAGCAAGGAAAACTCTTCTAGCTGAGCAGGTCTTCACAGTGTTGGTGACAGTAGGGTGGTAGAATTGGAACAGCAAGGTCAGAGGAACAACTGATAGTTATACCAGAAGCACAGGCAACAAATCAAAATAGTTTGGTACAGGAGTCTGAGTTGCTGCGTTCTCCTTAGTACAGGAGAAGAACATGTAAGGGGGCTTTGGAAGTTGTGTTTCAACTGTGGTTAACTCCTTATAACACAAACTGAAGTGGGGCAAGTAATCTGAAAGGGAAGCACAAAGGTGGAGCCTGCAAACAGCCACATGCTGATTGAGCCTTCAGTGATTTCTTGTCTGCTGTCACCACTGGGTTTGCTGGAGTACCAGACCTCCTCCCTTGTTCTCAGTGTTATGTTTATCAGTACTTTCAGTTCCACGTTCTTCAAACAGGCCATTATTTTCCTGGTCTGAAACACCTTTTACCTTCTGTTTTGTTCAGTTCTAGCTTATCTGCATCATTCATACTTGATCTGTTTGATTGGGCCTCCAACTTTGTAGTTTGCCAGAAGTCTGCTCTTTTCAGTGGGATTGGTCAGACATTATAAAGCCAGGCTGAGACTGCCTGTCTACAAGATAAGAACTACATTTAGTTCTATTATCTGCACTTGTGTTGGTAGGTGGATTAGGTTTAATTTGGTCCTTTGGAGAGAAGCAAGCAAACTATTCCTCAGACAGATCTGGGATTTGGTTTAAGGACAGGCTTTCTTATGTGGTCTGTGAAGTGCCTTGTAGCCCTGTAGGAATACTTTGTGTGTCTGGTTCCTGCCTGCAATTTGGAATGCTGACTTTAATGACTGTGCTTCTAATTATGTACAGAGGTAAATTCGCAGATGAAAGAATGGGGAGTTTCACCATCTGTCCCATTAAGGGCAGCAGGATTTCTGTTGTGCAGAGGAGTGACTGCCTAAAACTGGCACCTCATACCTGCAGTGAGGGGAAGCCCTTCTTGGGTACCCTGGCTGCCAAGGCACCTTCATCCCTCCTCAGTGTGCAGCTGTGATCAAAGGATGTGTTGACTTCTTGAATGAACCACATCACAGGTTACACGCTGTGATGTCCTTTACCCCCGACAAGGGGTAGATGTGGACATTTGTCCAGCATGCAGCAGGGTGGCTGGTCAGCCCTGGGGGACTGGGGAAGCTGGTAACACCCAGCCTTTGTGATCCTGACCTGCCTGGAAACAAAAGGGACAAGTTCAGTGTCCCGTTAATGGACTTAACTGCTCTGTGATTGAGACTCCAGGTACTTGGGAAACAACCTCTTTTACTGAATATCCTCTCAAGTTTGGCTCAGTTATTCCTGTTCAGCTTACCTTGGTATGGGGTATTGCTAAGGCTTTAATGCTGCCTTCCACCACAACTCAGTCAAGCCTTGGCAATAGGATTTCTCTGATTTCAGAAGTTATCACTCTGGTTTGTGTTTCACTTTCTGCTTGAATTTTCTATTTCGGAAGTATTGTGTTTTTTTGGTCATTTTGTACCTAGTGCCTGCTTCTGCCTGGGGTTAAATTCACCTTTAGCTTCTACTGCAATACTAAGACCCAGCAATTGGTGCCAGCTAAAGGAAAGAAATATGTTTTTTATTATGGCAGCATCCACCTTGTGTAACAGCTCAAGGACTGTATCAACAGAAGTGTGGGAGGAGGCTGAAATGAGGGAAATGTGGGAGAACACAGAGGGTGCAGTAACTGCTGATTTGTACAGTGGGAGTGTGCTTCAAGTTTCACTTGATTACTTCCTCTTTAATTGAAGCCTCACCTAATTGAGCTGAGAGTTTTTCCTTCTCTAGTTCAGGGTGCCATGTACCCATTTTTTCCTGTATTTGCTGTTTTACCTCAGAGATGACACTGGTGTGAGAGGGGTATTTATTTACAGCACTTCTTCCCATGGTTAATCCACACAGGTTCTGTTTGAGTGTTCAGTGCCATTTTACTGGTGCAGGCAACAGCTGTTTTCTCCATGTCTTATCAAATATCCTCCATGCTCTAATAATAACAAAGAAGTTTCTTTATTCTTGGCTATTCTGAATTTCCACCCAAGGGATCTCATTGCATCTCTTCATGGGGACTGCAGTCTAGGAATAGGTACCTGTGGCTGGCTGGATTCTGCTTTAAACCAGTAAGTGTGATAGAGGATTTAACATCCATTTGATTTGGATTCTGTTGTTGCATCCAGGATGACATTTAGGGCTAATATTTTTAACACTTCAGTAGTTTTAACTGTTGTCTTGCTGCTTTGGTAGAATGATGAGTATACCAATGTTCTTTGCCATCAGATGCTGTGGGGATGATTTAATTACACTAATTTCTGTTTTCATTAACACTTCTATTAACTGTGTTTTAATGCTACTGTTTACAGATTCTTATTTTGTGGGTTTTTTCCTGCATATTTTCCCTCATGCTTTTTGTTGCCCGTTTACCATCACAAAATGGATCCTGCAGTGATTGTGTGATTTTGCAGAAGGCCTCTCTCTCTGAATATTACCTGGCAAAATGTGGCATCTGCAGCACTGGCAATGGTGTCCTCTCATCTCCATGGTCCCACCCAAGGCAGGGCACCATGAACTAGTCCAGTGGAAAACTAGGGCAAATCCTGTGGATTGTGGCAGCATTGGTGTACCTTGAGAGACCAGAGCTGTGGCAGTGTGACATCCCAGATTCCTCCTGACTTCATTTTCACTGCTCATTTTTAAATCGTGACACACTTAAAATCTGACAGAGAGGTGTTTTCAGTGGTGAGCCTGTCATGTTTAAGAGTTGTCATAATTATCCTGAGAAAAGTCTGGATTTGGGAAATAGTTGCTTGCTTTCCAGCTTTTTACAGTCTGCAGAGTACAACAGAGGAATGCAGTTTATTCTTAGGCCCAGAAACTCACTCTACTACTGAGGTGCTTCATCAAATTCACAAGTAATAAATAGCATGTTTTTCTTGCTTAGCAGACCTATCTTCAGTGAACTTCAGAAAGCCTCTTGCTGGTGGATTTCATTCTGAGATAACATTCCAGCTCAGTGCCAGCTTTATTCATTAACTTTCCATCCATACAGCTGCATACTTTTAAAATAGCTTGGATATTGAACAGGATTTGGAAGACAAAGTATCTCAGCTACTCTTAACAACTTTTGAGTTAGTCACCACAGAACATCGCCTGTTGTGTCTTCCAAAAAAATGAACATTTGCGAGCACTTCACCTGGTTTATAAAAAATGAGGTTGCCAAGGACAATAACAGCAGAAGTGGCACTTAACAATTTTTTTTTTTGGTCAAGGTTGATACAAAAATTACATTTGGAAGAGAATTCTGTTGTAAAGCGCCTCAGAGGCCACGGCTGGTGAACATGAGCAGCTCCGTGGATTGAAAAGCAGGGGGCTTCTGGAAAAAAATGGCTTGAATGCCAGCCTGTGATTTGACAAATTAAATATCTATTAAAATTTATATTGAAAAATTACAACGTTGCTATGGTTACCAAAGCTTCCTTAGTGCCAGGACTGCAGTGCATTTCACTTCAAAGAAAAATCCTGTTTTCCCCCATTCTTACAGTATAATCAAATAGAACTTTCAGCAGTGCTTTTAATTTGCATGTATTAGTTGATGGAACTTGTTGCTACGAAGAATCCAAAAGCCAGAAATAGAGCTGTTCCCAAAACATATGCTCCTCTTTCACAGCATCTTTGAGTTAAATCTCATTAAACAGTGTTCTGTGTTTCTGAACTGCAGAGCAGGAGTGACTGTCCCTTGGCTGGGAGGACAGTGGGACACACTGAGTGTGGGTGAAGCTCTGGCAGAGCCCACTGTGGGTCTCCTGTGCATGTTAAAAGAAATGTTTATGTTTGTATGAGTGGCTCATGACCAGTTCTTGCAACTGGTCTTGTGCTTCTGAACGTTTCTGCTGTGAAGCCCACCTCGAGTAGCCAAATGAAAAGGTTAACGAGGAATGGTTTTTATGGTCAAGATCTGCCATTATTGTTCCCCTGGGGCTCGTTTCCTCTGCAGCTGCAGGTGCCACCAGCAGGTCATCGTGGCCAATTCATGGGTCTGCTGGAAAGTACAACCTGCTACTTGTGATGTGAGGGGATGGACACAAACCCTGTGGTGAGATCCTGTCACACAGTTCCTGGTCCTTTCCTCATGGAACTCAGTCCATGATAATATCAGCAAGGTTGTACGAACAATGCAGAGTGAAGGAGAGGAAATAAGGCCAAAGCATTTTGCTCTGTGGTCCTGGCATCTGCCCCACCAGCACATGTGCCCAGCAGAGGTCAGAGAGAGCGAGTGCTGCTGACACTGCTCACTGCTGCCAGGGCCTGTTCCTGTATGTGGAGCACAAAAGAGCCCGTTTTTGGATGTTTCCTGTGGTGCCCTCTATGGTTATTATGCAAAGTTGACTCTCTTGTTGTGGCCGTGCATTTTCTGCATGTTATCAAACTTTTTTTATCCAATGTGGAGCTTCTGCTTATGGTTTAACACTACTTTTAATGTGTACATTTGTGTCTGTGTAAATAACTCATGGAGGGAAACTGTGCTGAATGAAGTCTGTTTGCTTTAGAACTGCAAAGCTTTGTCCCTCAGGAAAACAATCTGTCAGGACACATGAAGGCCTTCGGTTGTGAGTGTGCACATCTGGCCAAGCCACGGCATTCCTGGAGACACAATTCCCCATTCCCTTCCTTGCTGTGCTCTCTGATGTGGGCTGGGCTGATCCTTTCATCCTGCTGCATCCACAGAGGAGGAGTGTGGGTGTCTAGTGTAGCATCACTGACTTGTACAGGCTCCAGGAGTGCCTGAAGTGAAGGTGAAACCCAAGGGATGAAGTACTACCAACTATGTGTATAAAATCTCCCAGCTCTTAGATGATACTACTTGTTTATTTCAGATGAAATATCTACTGTACCAATCTTCCTGAGCTTTGGGAGTTCACTGGAAGATATTTCCTTTAAGCCTTTGCTGTCCTTAGCTCCATCTGCTCTGTGAGAGTCTGTATTCTCTTTGTGTGCTTTTGAGTTGGAGTAAGAACAATCCATATAATTTTGGACACAGAGGGGAAAGGGATTAAATTTTGAAATTGCCACAGTAGCCACATCCTCTTTTTCATATTAAATAAACAGGGAACTGCTTATTTAAATCCCCACAGATCTGCAACATGCAGTCATGATAGATTGTTGGGAAAACAAGATGCTTCCCATATGCACCTTTACAAGGACATACTTGGATGCATCCAGGGCATATTTCTGAAATATGAGCTAAGCTTGTTCACCAGTACCAGTGTGTTTAAAAGTTCAATTTTCTGCCACTCTTGAATCTGCTCCCTGAACACATTCAGAGGATTGGAAGCATCATGTGGTTTGTATAAATAAACCCTCCAAATTGCCTGGGGTGCATCTGTGCCCCTCGCTGTGCAGCCTGGCTGCTTCCCTGCCATCAGCCTCACAATTTCAATCAAGTTCTTAATGGGCTCCTGGGGCTCCCCCAGTTTCTCTTCAAGCAGAATCTGGCACCAGAGTCTCCCCAAGTCCACAGCAATGAAAAGCTTTATTTTAGCTTTTGATTGTACAGAAATTTAGTGACAGTAGGAAAGAAATAAACTGGTTGGGTGAGTGGCAGAATAGCAGGAAAGAGCTGTCCTCAGAACAAATTCATAACCTACATTTTGTTTTGTCAAATTAGGAAGTGCAAAGTATAGAGCAACCATAGATCAGACTTCCCTGTGATCTTGTCCAGGTTTTGACAGATTGACAGTTTTAATTAAGAGCATTTTGTTTAATTCCTTTTGCCTTTGCACCTGAGAGTGTTCACAGGCCTGTGCAGGTTTAGACTGCAATTGTGCAGCTTTGTTTTGGTTTTTTTTTTTTTTTTTTTTTTTTTTTTTTTATATTATT